>JASKGM010000009.1:1264229-1294187 GCA_034509205.1 Ceratonia siliqua
TATATACATATATGTTCTAATCAAAATTCAAATTAACGTTGTTAATAAAAGCAAGTGTCCCTCCCCAACCGAGCATATGTTTCCTATGACTTCGACATGGCCATGAGATTCAAGGCATAGCCCCACACAGACTCACACGTGATGCACTTGTCTCTGGCACATCAATGGATCACATTGTCTTTTGCTTTATCTTCAAAACCCTCCAAATTATCAAAAGATCTCCCCCCTAATACTGGCAAATTACTAGGGTTTTGGGATGCTCAAAATATCCCCTCTATATACTAATCACTATCAAATATTTTATAGGGAAACCTAACTGTGAAAAGATTTTAGTGCTATAACACAAGGAGTCATGATCTAATTTGATATGAGTGTCGATATGTATTTAACCCAATAAGATTTTAATTTTGAAGTATCACTGTATTAGTACTTCATAGGTTATGATCATATTGTTATAATACTATAAAAACACTAAAAACTTACTAGATATAGTCTGTTAAAGAGAAGTTTAGGTAACTTGTTATTAAGAGGTCAAGTTATTATCTCTATTTGTTGAGTTGTGTTGTAACTCGAAATGGATCCAGTCATGTAAGGAGAGAACATGACTTAATTATGTTAACAAAATTGTAACTGTTCATTTATTTTTAGATAATTATAATAAATATTTTATTTTATTTATATATAAATATAATTAAATTTTATTTATTTATAAATAAAATAAATACATATTATAATTATTTAAAATAAATAAATAATCACAATATTAACAATACGATCCCCTTAACATGGACGAATCTAGATTCGTTGTAACCATTTTGTTAAAAACGATGTTGTAACTCTGGAGAGTCCTATTTCCATGTGTCCAATAGTCAAAGATATGAGATATAGGGCAGTCACAAAGACACGTAGTGATCCTATTTGCGTGTGAACGTAGTGAAGGAGGAAGCAGCAGGAGAATGGATGTCTTTTCATGGAATTGGAATCACTGGTGTCGCAGTTTCAAGGGGAAACCAGTGGTTGATTTGCCCTTAGAAAATATTGTTCTTGAAGCTTCATGAGATATATAATGAGACTTTTTGTGGTTGAAACTGCAAATAACCAGAACCAATGTATTTGATTGAAACACGTACACGATTTAGGTTGTCTTTGCACATATTTGAGATAGACCGACATGCACAAAGGTCGTGGCCTCAATTGATTTGCCAGTTTCAACTTTCGATTGAAATCTTTAAGAAACAGAAAATATGGGGTTGAAAGTGACATGCAGGAAGAAAGTGTTGAATTTAACGTTTCAGGTTTTCTAGAATATGATGGACGTAAGAGGAGTGATTCTTAAAAAAAAAATTACGTCTTTTTCTTTTATTATAAAAATATATATAAATAATTTTTTAAAATTAAAAAATATTATAACTTACCTAATTTTTGAAATTAACCTTAGTTAAATTATTTATCTGTTTAAAATATTTTTTATAAAAAAATAAATAAATATATGTAAAGCTCAAATTATTCATTTGTTCATTCCTTCTTAATAATATTGATATAGAAGAAGAAATAAAAACATATTGGATAATTTTTAAAATATTTTTATAATCAATAATATTCAAATTTAAAGGTTTAAATATATTAAATAATATTTAAAAAAATTTACAATTAATAATAAGTAAATTTAAAGGCTCTCAAGAAATATTTTGAATATATAAATGATTTAACTAAATTTAAATTCACATGAAATTAATTTTTATTTTTAATATTATTAGTGCGTTACTGCTTAAAACATGATCTTGTTTCCTTTCTACTTTTAGAGTTTGACCTTGTTGTAATAATTTTAAAAAAGGAAATAATTGAAAAATTAGAGGGAAATAGAAGAATAATATAATTTTATTCATAACATAAAAAGGTAGCGACGCTAACAAGCAAATCAATAATTGAAGTCTAACTAAAGTGAATTTGGATCCCCTCATTTTCTCTTGAGAAAAGGAGGGTCCTTTTCTCCTTCAAAATAAATATTATATAAATTTAAAAAAATTAAAAAAAATATTAATAAGTTTTAAAAAAAGATTAATATAATTTAAAATTTTATTTTTATTTTTTTAAAGGTATTTTTTGTATTAAACTAATATTGAACGAAAATTTAAATAAAATATCATTAAAATATTAATATAATTATTTATTTAAGAATTTAACCTTATTATTTAAAAAAATTTTTATTAATCTAATATTGATTACTTATAAATTAAAACTTATTAATATTTTTTTTGAATTTTTTTAAATTTATATAATATGCATTTTGGAGAGGAAAATGACCCTCCTTTTTTCTAGAGAAAAGGAGGGGATCCCGATCCAACTAAAGTAGGCGATTCAAATTTCAATATCTTCAGTCCCCAAAAACAACTAAAACTACTGATGATACAGATCCGGTGCTTTTCTAAGAAAATAATCCTTTTTTTTAATTACGGTTATTCATTTATATTTAGATAATTATGATATTTAATTATATATAATTAAAAAAATAAATTACATATAATTAAATTTTAATTATTAAAAAACTAAATAAATAATTATGATGAATCAAAAATAATTAAAGAGAAAATGATTGATCTATTTTAAGAAGGGAGTATCATAACTTTAATGTCTCCAACCCCCTTTTTTTTTTCACATTTACTTTTTGATATTAACTAAATATTTTTTATATCATATATTTCCTAAAAAAGATTTTGAAATATTTTTAAAAAATTTTGAATTTTTTCACGTATTGTATTATTTGTTCATATTTTTTAGAATTTATTTTTTTATAAGTAAAAAATTTTTTAAAAATTCTTAAAAAATAATTAGAAATAAATTAAGTTATGCTATCGTCTAAACTGGGACAATAGCTTAGAGCCTGTTTGAAAAAAATTTTATTTTATTATTTTTTTAAATAATTTTTTAAAATAACTACAAAAAATAATTTTATAGAATAAAAAAATAAAAAATTTATTTAAGTAAAAATATTTTTCATCAGTTATTTTTTATATTGTTTAAAAAATAAAGAATAAAAACAAGTCAAAATTCAAAAAAGTTATTCTCTATTTTTTATTCTCTATTAATTATTTTTAAAAAATAATAATAATAATTATCTAAATAAATTTTTATATTTTCATAAAAAAATAAAAAATAATTTTTTAAAACTGTTGTACTCAAATTTTTTCATTTCAAGAATTGAAAATTACAAAAAGTGGGCCCCAAATATGCCTGGGCCTGAGAGGGGGTTCTTTTGCCACTTGCCATATGGTTGGAGGCCTTTGTTCCCTCCAGGAGAACACAACGCTGAGATTTGAGACAATAAACTTATCCACGTGTATCCTAATGATCCATTTGCTTAGATATTTCCCCAATGCGCATTTCCTTTGGGCCTCATGAGAGATAGATATAAGCCCGTTTAAATCCAATTGGTCCACTTATATTAATGAGGTATATCTTATCTTAGCCCATTACCACTGTGACTGGCCCATTAAAGAAGTGCCTGGCCGCGAAACCCATGCGGGCCTAAACAATGAAAAAGAAAACACTTTACTCAGAAGACTCGTAATTACATAAAAATATACATTAACACATTTTTTATTTTTTAATTCATAAAGCTTTCTTTGAAATTTAAAAAACTTATTAAAAATAATTATAATAACCTTTATTGTTATAAAATTTTTAAAAATATTAACTTAACATTTTAATTATTTGTGATCCATAAAATCAAGTTATTAAAAGTTTTTTTATTAATATAACTTTTGGTTCCTATAATTTCACTCAATTTTTATTTTAGTTTCTATAGTTATATTTTGTTCAATTAATTGAGTCCTTACAATTTCAATAACTTTTAATTTGGTCCTTATAATTTAATTATGTCTAATTGAGTCCTTAATTTCAATACATTTCACTTTAATTCCTACTGTCAAATGTTCACTTAACACAATTAATATAATTGTTGAAATTATAAAAAATTAATCACATGGCATGCCTATGTGTGAATTTATTATGTGGTTAATTTTTTTACCACTTTAACAATTATATTAGTTATGTTAAGTAGATATTTGATAGTGGGGATTAAAGTAAAAGTTATTAAAATTATAACAACTCAATTAAGCACAATTAAATTATAGATATCAAATTGAAAGTTATTAAAACTGTAAGGAGTCAATTGAACAAAATTAAATCATAAGAACCAAAGTAGAAGTTGAGTAATATTGTAGGGACCAAAAATTATATTAATAGAAAAAATATATAGTGTAAGATTATTTAAATTATAAAAGATAAAAACGAATTTTAAAAAATATCAATGTAATTTACTTAATTTATTTTAATGTAAATATAGGATAGTTTTCATATGTATTTAGTATTTAAATTAGACTTGATTATTAGGTTAATTTTAAATTTCAATTTACATATTTTATTAAGATTTAAATTCAATCTCCAATCTTTATGGTGTGAATTTGATCCTCTCAAAGGATCCGTCCAATTTTCTTATAATCTTTGAACGAGACACATCTTTGAATGAGACGGGATCGTGATGGAGAGATGGAATCTAAAAACTTCAAGTAGATGAATAAGTGGGTGAGGTTTTAAAATATTTTATTTTTAAAATTTAAATAAATTGACGAAATATATTCCTTCACATGAAAACTAAAAAGATACATTTATAATAAATGATTATGAAAAAATATTTAATATTCTTAAAAATATATGATATTATCTTTATTAGATTTGTGTCATGTAGTATTTGTTATCTTATACAAATATAACATAGGGAAATATTATATTTTTAAGAATATTAAAAATATACTCTTTGATGATTATTATCTCAACCGTCCGATCAATATGCTAAGGTGGCCCCACTTTCTGGTTTCTGCCATGAACTTTCTATATATAATGGCTGTCAGAAAATTTCATAAACCCGGTTGGCATCAGATCAGTTTATCACCGTCAAATCAAATCTCTCTACGATGATATATCTTTCTGTAGATCGGACAGTAAACAAACCTCCAGGTCAGCGCGACAGCTCCCATCTGATTTCAACATTTCACCTTCCTTTCTCTCTCCTGAATCGTGTTTCCGTAAGCAGTGAAGCAGAAGAAAAACTACTGACGTTCTAATTGCCTTTCTTTCTTGAGGAAATGGAAAATCTGAAGTAAAAGAAACGGAACCTTCGAAGTCTTCTCCTGTACACCTCTCACATCCTAAATTGTTCAACTGAATCAGGTGCAGATTTTCTTCTTCACATCTCCCACATAAAAAATGTCTCAAGTTATTTATATTTTTAAAAACCCATAACTTTTTTACCTGGGTTTCATACTCTTTCTGATTTGGGATATTTCTTGCTTAATTTGAATAATTCTGAGTTGTTTTAAGATCCTGTTTCGATTCGATCGGTTTGGGATGTCAAAAGTTTGATTATTTTAGGTTACTGTGTTGCCTTGCCACCGAGGAGATAGATTCATTGTTGATTCTAAGGACGCTCATATGAAATGTAGTTTGTATTTAGTGAGGTCTTTGAAATTTATGTAGCTGGGTTTACATGGAAGACTTATTATTTTAGAATCAGTGTTAATTCTATAAGCATCAAGATTTAGTGTAGAATGTCGTGATTATGCCAGTTCAGAAGGAAACTTCTCAAATGATTGATGCTAGGTTTTTGCAGTTTCTCCATTTAGTTTATGCTGATTTCACACTCTTACTTGACTTCTTTTGGCAACATTATGTTTTTTGTAACATTGCACCATTTATTTCCTAAGAGTTTTGAAATTATCTTGATATTATAGTAACAGGATCTTCTTCATGTAGTAACATTGGAAGTGATCTATTATTGTAAAACCGTCAAAGCACTCATGCTACTATCTCACTTTCTTTTTATAACATTCCTCGTTTTTCTTTTTGGTAATCTGGTGTTAAATAATGATCATCTTTCCAATTGCGTGACCTTAGAGGAAATGAAGAGAAACATTGATCTTCTTTTGTGTTCCCATTTTCAAGATTTCGCAAATGTTGGAATCAGGTGCTGAGCTTTAGTAGAATTTTAATCTATGAAATACTCATTATCTGCTTGTAATTACTTAAACAGGACAAAAAGTTAATCCTCTACATCGTGTGTTGCAAAGTGCTGCAAGGATCTAGGTTTTCTCAATACAGCATTTAGAGTAGATTTATACGTGATCAGAAAGCAGACTACAAGAAAGTGCAGGTGGGAAACCTTGTTACTACCATTCTATGCCTTATTGCCTTCTACTTTGGTTGACTGATTTAGATGGATGTTACCTCTCTTGGACCAAATAGCAACCCCCAAACCGACCAATATCCTTTGCTGATGGAACAGCAGGAAGTCCGTAATGGCCATCAGCACATAATTGACATTACAAGAAATAGTAATGCTTTATCCAGCTCATCTCAAGATGATCGATGTCCTGAAATGAATTTGCCACATAATGAAGATCATCCATCTGTGGACACACAACTCCCCACTCATCAAACATCTTCATCTTCCTCATCCAGATTAAACTCTAGAAATTCCTCATTGACAAGAAGACGTGAGGGATATAGTCATCACAGGAGGAGCCCATTGAATTCTGGACTATGGATTTCTGTTGAGCTTGTTGTCACTGTGAGTCAGATCATAGCATCTATTGTTGTCTTGTCATTATCCAGGAAAGAAAATCCCCAAGCCCCATTATTTGCATGGGTTGTGGGTTATGCATCTGGTTGTGTTGCTACACTTCCTATTCTTTACTGCCGTTATCGAAACCGCAATCAAAGTACTGAACAAGATTTATCTCAACCATCTCAAGGATCTTCTGCAAGCAACCCTTCAGAACCGACTTCTTATACTGCCATCTCTGTTGCTCATGTTTCAGATGAAGAGAATAGTCATACTACAGAATCAGCCACAAGAAACACAAGGATTCCTGGAACCTTTATTTCTAGGTATGCCTTTTTTTTTTTTTGTTGAATTAGCTCTGGTATTCAAATCTTACTCATTCCCTTGCTAAAATATTGTCCCTGATGTTTCATGGTGAATTATCTAACAAGAAAAAAGAACTGAAGAAACATAATTCTATCACAACATGTTATTCTATATCTCGCCAATTTCTCTTTTTCTTTCCTTTTTCTATTATTTTTAGCTCTGATTGCTTGTATAAGTTTATAACTTTGTACAGAAAAAAGAGAGAGACAGAGAGAGAATTTGGGTTGTTGATGTGAACTTCTTATATTAAATAGTCATGAAATTTTTTAACAATACTTTTAGGTGTTACTTTTCCTCTTTGATGGTGCTTGATAAGTTTATAGTTATCCACATATTACAAGGACCCAATTTTGCAAGGAGCACTCCTCATTCTAACGTAAAGTTTCATAATGTGAACATAAAGGGTGTTGAGGACGAAATTTAAGGGATTTGCATAGGGGAATCATTGTTATGGAGAAAAGTATTTTGTGGAGAAGATGGATGGAAATGAGCTGAATCTTTGAGGTATTAAAAACAAGTTTAGTTGACCATTTCTGGAATTGGATAAGGAGGGCGCACACATTTATCTTTATTTCATTATATGGGCAGGTTTTTTTTTTCTTTTAAGTGCAAGTGCCTTTGTAAATTTAAACACTGCCAAGAACATGTCAGACTCCATTATAAACATTAGTAATTGACATATCTGACCCAAATGACTGTCAACTCATAGATCCAATTCAAAATTGTAATTTATAAGATAAATTGCAGGCATCAAGTTGAACATTTTGTTTCATAGAGGGATGAAAATTACAAAACTTATTTCAATTCAAATTAATAGAAAATTGTCTGATTTTTTCCACGTTTATCAGTTAATAGTACACTAAGCATAGATATTTGTTGGAACATTGCAGGTTTAATGGATTAGTAGACCATTTCAAGATGGCCTTAGATTGCTTCTTTGCAGTTTGGTTTGTTGTGGGCAATGTTTGGATCTTTGGAGGTCACACTTCTCCTTCTGATGCTCCAAAATTATATAGGTATATGTCACACACAATATTTTGCACTACGATTATTTCACTTTCCCAGTCTTGAAATATTGTGGGCTTCCTTGCAGGTTATGTATAGTGTTTCTTACCTTTAGCTGCATTGGATATGCTATGCCATTTATATTATGTGCAACAATTTGTTGCTGTCTACCTTGCATAATTTCTGTTTTGGGAATTCGGGAGGACTTTTCTCAAACTAGAGGAGCAACAGCAGAATCTATTAATGCTCTGCCAATATACAAGTTCAGATTGAAGAAAAATGAAAATAGTGATGATCAAGATGTCAATACAGCTATAGATGGTGGGACATTAGCTACAGGGACAGACAAGGAGCGGGCCATATCAGGAGAAGATGCTGTAAGTTTATAGTTGACTATTTCTTTTTTTACATTATAAACCGATGCATGCAACTATTATGTTGAGGTGCTACTGTAATACAAGGTTTAAAATAAGAATAATATGGTAAATTATTTAACAGGCATTATGATGTTTTGACCAGTCTTATCTTTAATGTTTATAATCATTAGTAAATTTAAAGTAATAATAATCCCGCTCCCCCAGAGTTTTTTCTTATTTTAGGCTCTCCTGAAGACTAGTAGCTTTATTTGCAGCTATTCATATTATGTAGTGGCGAACCATGCAAAATGATTATATGTAATGGGAGAAAAGAGCTGAGAAATAATGAGAAACCAAGCCAATGAAAAGTAAGAATTAATTTTTTCAAATATAAATAGAAATTAAATGTTAGTATCTTAGAGACGGGCCTTTGCATCTATAGCAACCGGACATCTATAAATGTAGAATTGGATGTATTTACATGTAGAGTTTAATTTAGGTTTTCATTAGCTTTTTGAAATTTGTTGCAGGTTTGTTGCATTTGCTTGGCAAAATATGCAGATGATGATGAGCTTAGGGAGCTACCCTGCTTTCACGTCTTTCATGTAGAGTGTGTTGACAAATGGTTAAAGATAAATGCATCTTGTCCTCTTTGTAAAAGTGAAGTTGGTACGAGTAGTGCAGTGCCACCTTCGGCAGGGGAATCCAGTCAACATTAGATGAGAATGGGTGCCGAGTCAGCCAATGGTGATCTACAAGGGTTAGGAGTTGCTTTCCCGAAGGCACATCCTAATTAACTTGCAGCTTTCCATTCTTACATCAAACATTTGGAGTATGCTTTTCCGAGGAAAAATGCTTATCTCACAAAAACAACTTTCACAAAACTCATAAAAGGTTTTTTTTTAACCAGTCGTCATCACTTGTCTCATCTTTCTTAAATCATCCCATTACTTGTTGATTGGTTAAAAAAAACTTTTGTGAATTTTATGAGAGTTATTTTTGTAAGAGGAGCATTCCTCTTTTCCAAGTGATATATGTGATTTGAGAGCCGAAAATAGAAGCAAAGTTTGTTATATGTTCAAGAATATGTAATTTGTTATAGACTTGTGAAATGCTGAGAATGTGCTTTGCCTGCCTCTCCCCCTCCCCCACCTTTCATCCCGTTGGAATACTTATGAAGTCTTGTTTTGTAGAATCCCATTTTCAATCTTCCGGTTCGTTTCTAAATTCTCCTTATGTATATATATATATAGAAGTTAATGAAAATGTTGCTTGGAATTTGAAGCTCTAATTATGCTCAAGCTTTCTAGAAACATTTCTTAACGCTTAAGAAAGTGGATATTTCTTCAGGGGCTGGTGGAAATATTGTCAAATGTTACAAGTGCTACATAGTGTTAAAGGATATTGTTATCCTCTAAGACAATTATCTCTTATCAGTATCTAGAGACCACAACTTATTTATTGCAATTTAGTTAAGAAGAAAAAATATCAATATAATCAAATATTATAGGCGTCGGAATACTGGAAGAGATTCTGTACAAGTTACATTTTAGATAATAAAATGTAAAATAGATAACTTAATAAAAAAAATTTAACGGTTAAATATGTACACAGCACAAGCTACTGAATAATAATACATAGATGTATAAAAACACACTTCCTTAATTTTCTCATTAAACATAATTACTTACAATTCACTTTTTAAAGTACATTATTCACTTTAAGGGAATCAAATCCCTCCATACCACCCAAGACATTCTTAGGCACACATGGTGTATACGCCAAGTTAATTAAAACTCACTTCTGGAATAACTACTTGTTCATTTTCTATTGATTTAGTGTACATATTCTAGGTGTACCTTTAAATTCTTAGTACATTGCCAATGTACATAAGTGATTCCTCTTAAGGCTTCTATATGCATGGTAGAATTTTGAGCATATTAGCTCAGATGTTGTAACTAATATTTGGATTTTGGACTAACAAACTTGATGAACTTAAAAAGAACATGGCAATTTCAAAGACATCCACGATTGAAGCTACGCCCTAAAGGCTAAAACTTACAAAGATCATATATAAAAGTACATGTCTTATAATTTAATGCCCTCTCGATTGAAACTAGGAAGGCAATCAAAGGTTAATATTTTATACCAGTAGGAAACACGCTTCCACTAAAATTCAACCAACGCTTAAGCTATCATTGCAGCTAAATTTTCACATAATGTTTATACATGATAAAATAAGCCAATAAAATAGGCCAAGTACAACATGATCTCGGTTTATATATGTTGGCTGCAGGCAGGACCAGAAACCTGAAAAATTCTGCAGCTCTCCCAACGACCTAATTGGTAACCTCAGACAATGGTGCAAAATCCATGGAGCCCCATCTACCATCTCTAGGGAAAAAAGGGGTGAACAACTAAAAACTTCAACCCTAAAACATAATTGAGGTAAAATTATACACATTTTCAAAGAGCAATACATCTCACAGTTGGGAGAGACTCGTGCAAAGAAAATACATGTCAGTGACTTCCGCGTAGAATTGGCCATAACCAGCACCAAAACTCAGTACAACCCTTGTTGCAGCGAACTGCAACATGGTCTTTTCATGTAATGTGAAATGCAGCTTGGCTTACCATGCATCTAGACTGGGTAACTTGCAACCTGTTAACTCCATTAGGCGCGTTCAACTTTGTCAGATAGTGAGATCTTTAAATGCCTCTAGTTTCCCATTTGATGTGAAGGAATCCACATTTTGACCTCCCACTGGATGGTTAGGACTCCCATTTTCAAAGTTATTACACATCTGATTGAAGGCCGAGTTGTGAGAGGCAGAACTGCGGCTTCCCTCAAAGTATGTAGAACAAGGGAAAAACTCTGCACATCGAACTTTCCATCCTGCAAGAGCAGTGCATATATCTTAGTACAAGAAGCAAATTTTACCATTTCCAAATGAACACAAGCCAAATCTATTTTGATACCATCTAAAGTTATAGGGTATATTTCTAGGTTCTTTTCCTCCATTTTATGTTCCTTCTCAACAATTAATACCGTCACATGTAATTACAGCTTCTAGAGTAAAAAGAACGGGAATCATGTGATTGATCATTTAAGAAAAGCAAACCATTAATGAGCAAAGGTTCTTGCGATGCACAGCTCCGCACAATAGTAACCAGAGACAAGGTAATGAATACAAATGAATAAAAAAGAAAAGCTCAAAAGTAGGTAATGATTTATGCAAATTACACATTACAAGTACCTTATTTTTTGGGTATAAAAGAACACTACAATTAAAGGGCATCATCCCCATCTCAGAATATTTTTAAAGAGTAAAAATAATTAAATAATGCTTTAGTGAACAATTTTCATCTCCTCAATTATATTTTCCTTAAAATAATCATGTTTGCTTCAGAGTAATCAGTAATTTTTTGAATCTCCAATAGGCAGAAAACATCGACAAAGGAATATGATCCCAAATATAAATTATTCTTGAAATGCAAGTGCACCATCTTATGCCAATACCTCGTGCACAAGTTTATCATATGTACTTGTCCTTTTAAGGACATCCAACAGAAACAAACAACAAAATCAGGCAACAGATAAGTCGTAGTTATACTTACTCAATGCAGCATCTGGGTCAGTAAGGACTGTTCCAAGAAGTTTATGAACCGCAATACAATCTTTAAGTTTCCATTTATTAATTGGTCTGAGTGCTCCATTTCTAGCACAACAAGTTATTGCAAGATTCAATATTACTGTTAACCATATTTCAAAGCCAAAAAATGAATCTAGAAGCGAAACAAAAAGAGATCAAGCTTAAGATGCTACAAAGCATTACCTTGCCACAAGGTCATTTGGTGACTCTTCAATCAACTTGACAGCCTCAGACTTTCTGTTGGGATCCAAAATGTACAACATTTCTGCAGAAGCAGCTCTATGCATCAAAGAATCTGCAAACAAGAGGAAACAAAATAAGTCATCATAAGAAAGCTTGAAATAGAAGCATCACCAACATACGTTCATGATCATGTTGACAACCTTTATGATTTTCAAGGAAATAGTTGTTTGCCTCAAACAGAGATTTCTCAAGCAAATGACTGCATAAAAGGAATAAACAGAGAAATTTAGAATAAATCATAAATTGGATCAGAATAATTATATGTATCAGTCCCCCAAAAACAAAAAAGAAAAGAAGTAAAAACAATTGCATTAGGAAACCTAATAGTTGGGCGCTCAGCTTCTAAGACACTCCAAATGAGTTTCTCGCTGTCAGTCACAGGAATGTTCATGGATCCCACTTTATGAAAGAATTTAATCTGCAACATATGGACTCAGAGATAAATGCCAACAGAAAGAGATGGTTTTGCACCTTTTTTTGTTGGGTGTCTTAGAAAGAGGAAGAATATCTTGATGAGAAAGGAAGAAATCACCAGAATAGAGACGACGTAACAGAGAAATAAAATTATTAAAAAAGAAAAAGCTGCTGGTTTATTATCCATTTGTTCCATGCATTTCACATAATTCATGATGCATATAAACAATTTGAAAATATATGTAAAATATAATACTAAAACATTGTTAAAAAATATAGCTTTGTAGTAGTGGATCATCAGATATTAATGTATTGTTATTTTAACATGATAAATATAAAAAAATTAACTTTATAATACCAGTAACATGGATATAATTATTTAATCGCCAGAAGAGATACCATACCAAGCAACGATGAGAATCAGGATGTTCAGCATCCAACCTCAGTAACTGCTTTACAGCCTGGAAGTCAAAAGATAGAGATCAAAACCACATTTAATTGGAATTATATTCTAATCTGAAATGCTAGAGAAAGTGTAATATAACCAAAAAACATACAACTAAAGTTATTCTATTAATCAGCTACAATCCAAATTCGGTTTCATAAAAATTCATAATCATTCTATTATGGGAATCGTTAATTGTGAAATCACAACTTCGAGCTTCCTTAAACTCCTGTAATCCACTTAAAATAGCATGGAAGACAGGACTCAACTATCAATCCAAGTTGATTACTAGCCTGATAACATTATATACAATGAGTCAGATGCTGGATAAAAGAAGTTTGTGTTCCCAATTACCCAGACATACCTGAAAGGCAAGTAAAATCTTCTGTTTTCTGATATACAATTCAAAAGAGAGCAAGTGTGTTTCTAATGAATCAGGTGAGTTCTTCTGCAGCAACTTCAGATATTTTGTGGCCTCTAACAGTGGATCTTGAACCTAGGTTGGAGAAACAAGGACAAGAGATGGCATCAGTCTTAACAATCAAGAAAAGCAAATAAAATAAGCATAATTTAACAGAACAACCACCAGTGAATATTTAAAATGAATTTTTTCTAAAGTATTTTACTACTGAAATTAGTATGTTTGAGAAACCTGACAGTGTTATGAATTAAATTTTTTTTAACAGTTCGTTAATTACAACATGCAAAAAAAACTACAAAAGTTGGTACTAGACTGTTTAGTATAGTATTTTTAACTAGGCAACCTAGTCAATTTCCTATCTAATTAATTAAGAGAGAAATGCTACTAAAAATGAAAATTACAAATAATATTTTTTTGCTAAAAGAAACATTAAGCATATTATTTTGATAAAAGAAATATTAATAATATATTTTTTATATAAGAAACATTAAGAATATTGTTAGCCAAATCAATCTACATAAAGAATCCAAACTCCACCTACTTATATACCAAACATCCATGCCCAGGGCCTTGTAACACAATTCTCCTGACAATTGTAAGAAGGGAAAAAAGTATATTCTGTGTTGTGCATTTCTACAAACCTTTCACTTTTGACCCCCCCTCTCACACACGCGCACACATTTATACACCTCCCGTGATCTTTGATACTTAGCATTTTTTACCAACATCCAAAATTCCCATATGCCTGATGGCAACCACCAGAATATTAGCTGTGGATCATTTTGGGGTTCAGCCTATAAGTAAATGCTGTTACTCATTCTGTCATGAATTCGAGGAGAAAATTTTATGTCATGCACTGAATGGAATTTTTAAAGAGGCCTCATCCAAATAAGACATGAAATGATTGGGAATTAAATGCATTGAAATTCAACCTGCAACAACTTTTCACCGCGTGGATCTGGATCAACAGGTTTTACATGTCGTTTTCCAGACTTTGATAGGCTGCTGGCACTTGACTCTTCATTCTTTTCTTCTGCCTCCTAAAAAGAGAATAAAACAATAGGATGAGTATCATTCCTGTAAGAAGTTCCTCAGAAGCTATAGAAATTACTATAATACTTTCTTAGCCCGTGCTTCTGCCTTCCTCTGCTTTTGCCTCAATTTCTTTTTTTGAGAAGGAAGCAACTTTGGCATATCATCATCTTCCTCAGTTGTAGTCTTTGAAGGAAAATCATACAATTTCATGTAACATCTGCAACTCAAAAGCTTACAACCATGAGATCATATAAATGAATTTACATAATATTACATATGTCAATGACTCCATAAAATCAGGATTTTAGCTGAACAGTTAATGGCAGTCCTGAAGCTTGCTGATTACTGAAATTGGTCACAAAACTATAAACCCACACCAAAAATTAAAAGGAATTTTGGCCTCACAAAGGGAGAGAAAAAAAAAATATATCACATGCTCAGTTTCCCTATACAATTTGCACCTCAAGTGTAAAAGGAGTGAAGGGCTTTTAACTCTCATGCATGTGCAGAATCCAGTTAGACAAAGAACTACACAAACACTGACAATCATAACAACTCATGCAGTATATCAATAAAGCAAAAATGATATTAACCTGATAGCTCCAGCCGCTGCTTTATGAAAATATGCATGGGAATGCAATCGGTCTTGAAATCTAAGCATTTCCACATAAGTACGCAAAGTCATTTTCCTTAAGCAGTATGAATGGAAATCAAATTGGTCTTCAGTAATATCTGCATAATGCTTCTCCACTGCTAAAAATTTCTTGAGAGACCGTCCGAGATCGCCCTGTCTGAAATAGCTTTCACCAGAGGCCAGCTCATACCTTCCAAAGATAGATGTTACAAGATGCATTAAATAATGGAACCACAATACCCCTTGAATAGTACACAATGTTACCCATCATTAGGTACAGACCACATGCACTGCATGTCATGTAGGTTGTTGTGTTGATCCCCATCTTTTGTGAACAAGACAGCAGTTTTTTCTGCCAAAGCCACCTTGAAAACAATGATAAAGATAAAGAAAGCAGAGTCAGTTAAGAGGTGAATTAGAAAGCCACAAAAATTATGATGTTTAGGTGGCAATCCAAATACAATGAAAAAAATTAGATAAAACCTTATCAGCCTGCAGCATGCGCTTAACACATTCACTATTAACATAACGATCAGCAAGATCCATGCACCTAGCTTCATCTGCAACTGCAGCAGCAGCAGCCAAATCACCAGCATGCTTCAGAATCCGACTCTGTTATACAATACATGCCACAATCATTCAACAAAATTTGCTGCATGCTATTGACAGTTTTGGGGAATCATCACTAACCCTGTCCTCAACTCATTTTCATCCATCTGTGGTCTCAAACACACATTTGGCCCTCATGGGATTTTATCATTTCACTTGCCTTAATTTTTTCTATATTAACAGATTTTTTCTAGAATGGCAAAGCACATTTTTATAATATTTTAGTCAATGTCGATAATGATACAAAGTAGAAGATGGTTTAAAACCATGGTAATTGGAATTTATGATCCAATAAGATTCCAAAGAATGGTAGTTCAGATTGCCTATAAGAATCAGGATGACTGGAATCGTGATCAAAATCATGCAATTCTGTTGCCTGGAAAACAAGCCAGGTCATAGCCAACACAGGTCCTGCATGACCTGAATGGGAATGTCTTAATTCACATTTTTGCAATTTTTAAAATAATGGTCCAGAACAGCCAAAACAACTTTGTGTGAGTTATTCGGGTGATCATCCACCTTTTGAAGCCTACTTTACAAAGACTGAACCACCATTGGTTTAATTAAAATACTTGGGACAGATATACCTGGCATTTGAGCATTTTCATAACTGCTTCAAATAGCAGAATAGTCAAAACTCAAAAGAAAAGCACAGGTCGGTTTAAGCAAATGTTCTAAACTGCAAGACCTAAAGTTAACTGAAAATGCCATTAATCAAGAAAGTTTTCTGCAGAAATATACAGAGTTACTTGCGTAACTGCACCCAGAAATGTGATTTTCCACAGCTAACTAGTGGTTTACACATCTTCTCAGCGCCACTTTCTGCACAGATTATTGCTATATAGCACTTCTCAATGTTAATTAGGCCAAAACCACACTCAGTTAATGATTACACAGAAAAGAACAAGTTCTAGAAAAAAAACAGAAAACAAGTATAATTATAAGCAAACCTTGACAGAATATAGATCAATGACAGTAGGTGTGTGTTCTATAGCCTCTTCGATTTTAGAAAGAGCAATTTCAAATTGGCCACGCCTGTCATAATGCTGCACCAGTACAAACTCTCTAAGTGAAAACAGAAAAACTAATAGGGCAACACAGATAAATGCATCAGGAAATCATCCAAAAAATAGCCATCAACCTGAGCCAATAAAAACAAAGTCCACAGTAGAGTTGAAGGGGACACTTTTTCCTCCCTGTATACAAGACAAGCAATGATTAGTTATTGAGTAGAAAAGAAAACCTCCAAAGCACCAAAACTTAGATGTAACTGCAGACATGCAAAGCATCTACATTCTATTATATCCTACGCCAAAGAGACAGGCCGATAATGTTCCCTAATTCTCATTCCAAAGCATTACTGTTAAGACTTGAGAGGTTTTAAGGATTAAGGACAGTCTTGTAAGTTAAGAAAATAATTACTTGTATTGCACCCTGTTAAGAGGTATTAAGGATTTAGGAAAGGTTTGTAGGTTTAAAAAGAGTTCCCTGTAGTGGACACAAAAAAAGGGTATAATAATAGTCTCCGTGAGGTCACAGTATTAGTTTAAATAGAGGTTGAGGAGTCAATTAAATGAACACACCATAATAAAGTCTTTCAAGTTTCAATAATATATTTTGTTTGGCCCCTTCCTTTTCTCCTAACTTCTGCTCCTCCCTATTTTCTCAATACAGAGAATGACCAATGGAGTCATCTAAGAGAGCATTAAATGGAGAGGGGTCTGAAGGAGGGATCCATAGATCCAAACTTTTAAGACATTCCTGACAATATCTAAAGCCATTTTTTGGGTTATTACAGTGTTTAACATCAATTCTCTCCACATACAGAATAATACTTTGTGAATTGTCATGGCAATAGTAAATGATTTGCATACAGCAAGCAGGTATACTTCACATGCACATTATTTTGTCCAGCCAAAGCCACTCAGATTCCCCTAACAAATTAGATCCCAACAATAGATGGCCTCCTGAAATTCCATCCGGTGGATATTGCTTCCATCCCCAAAGGTAGGGAGGAATGAGAGAGAGAGAAAAAGAGAAGAAAA
The DNA here is from genome assembly GCA_034509205.1 of Ceratonia siliqua. Lineage (NCBI taxonomy): Eukaryota > Viridiplantae > Streptophyta > Magnoliopsida > Fabales > Fabaceae > Ceratonia > Ceratonia siliqua. The sequence continues at coordinate 1,282,075 of JASKGM010000009.1, forward strand.
TGAAAAAGGACACTATGAATTCAATCAAAGTCAGCAAAGAACGAAAATGCATAATATAGCAATTGCAGCCAATACAATCAACCTGTTTGAACTTCAAATAATAAGGTATAGCTTCATGCCTGCCACAAACCACCTGAGGCATCATTAAATTTAGAGCAAAAGAAAATTTCCAAAACAACAGAGATGCAAAGGCATGCATGTATCCCCATTGTAACTTCAGAAGAGGACCAAGTTTTTTGACAGAAAGAAAATGTTGAATGATGATAAGACAAAGCTATTGGACCTAACTTGGAGGATACAATATGATAAAATCCAAGCAGATAAATAGAAATAGAAACCAGTCCTCCAACATATAGGACACATATTGCTGTTATATTGACTTGGACTGTTGAGGAACTAACTAGGACTGTGTCCATGACATTAAACTGCGCCACTTTAATTCCAGTGAAAGCCTTAGAAATACACCTCAACAACATAGGAAACATTAAATGACATAACAGTAGGGCTGCAGCAATACTAACCCATCTCAAGAGTTGGGAAATTAAACCAAGGGGGCGTTTGGTACCAGAATTCTTCCAACTTTTCCGGGAATTACTAGTTTGGAATATTAGTTTCCCATATTTGGTAAAGGGATTAAAAAATTTTCTCAGGAAATCAGAATACCCGAGAACATTTTTTAAGCAAGTTTCCTATAAAAATTTTCCCATGGTGGAGGGTGGTATTATTAGATTCCCACCCCATGGGAAAAGTTTTGGGGGATCCAAATGACTTTTTTACCCTCTTTCACAAACCATCATACCCCATACTCTAATCCCCAACCCCGAAATCCCAAACTCCAAATTCCCAACCCCTAAACCTCAAACCCTAAACCCCAAACCCTAAACTCCAAACCCCAAGCTCCAAATCCTAAATCACCAACCCCAACCCTTATTTTTCTTTAAAATATAAATTTTTTGCAATTCATATATAAGGATATTTTTGTAAAAATTATCTAAATTCCCAAGAAAATAGCTTTTGAACTAAACATATAAATGTTTATCATTTCTAAAAATCTACAAGATCAACAAAACACAATTTTTACATTCCTGTGAACAAGATTCCTAGGAACCATGACTCCCAAGAATCATGTTTTTTGGGAGAAAATAACTTCTCCTGTACCAAATGCCCCCTAAGAGAAGTTTCACAGATATTCTTTATGCAAAATTCAGTAAAGCCTTTTTCTGAATAGCATTTTCCAATCATGATAAAATTTCCTAGATAAACCAAATTAAGTGAGGAAACAAAAAAATGTGAACAGAAAGAGATGTCTTCATAAATAAATATAACCACCAACTATGATCTCAAAGAAAAAAAGAGGGAGAAAAAGTCCAGGCTGACATCTGCACCAAATGAACATTTATCCTGCGCTAAACCGCAAAAGTTAACAAGCATATCTTACCTTCCAGGGTATTGCCCAGTTGTCCTAATTGAATGCTCTAACTCCAGGATAAGTTGCTCCAAAATGTCTGCCTGTATTAGAGTAAAAAAAAAAATTATAACCCAAGCAGTATTTCTACCACCATATTATATTAATAAATAGTAATTTGAAGCTCTTTAAGTAGTAGAAATATAAGTAATAAAACTGACCTTCCCAGGGTGATTGTATAAAGAAGAAAGATCAGAGAACAAAGATGGCACTCCCTATAAACACCAAAAAGAAACTTTTAATTTTGAAACTACTAAAAGAGGCAGAATTTCATATGAAAAAGAACTGTCTGAACCTTAGTTAGGAGAGGCCTAATATAACTTTCTGCTGCTTCTCGAAACTTGTCACCTTGCAGAAAATCAAGCGGTATTCTCTGGCAAACAGAAAGATCCAATGTAGAATGAATTTCATTCCGAAAAATTTTGTACTCCAATAACACTTCTCATTTTGATAAATAAAATACCAGTGGATCACCAGGCTTTCATCTATACTAACATACTATTGTAGAATATGCTCTAACAGACTGAACGCTGAACAGCTTCCCACCATCAAAACCAGGATTACTTTTTTAGCATGCATTTCATACCATGATTATAGAAGGGAAGAAAATACTCAACACTATGATCACACTTGTAAATCTAAGGGATCCTCCAATCATGTTTTACCCCCATATTTCCATTTTGTAGCAAAAAAGAAGGAAAGTCCTGCCACCTAAGAAAGAAAAAGAAAAATATGTACTAAAGCAATCTTTGCATAGCAAAGAGGGATGCTAAAGGATACTCCAATCAAGTTTTGCCTGTGCATTTCCTTTTTGTAGCAAGAAAGAAAGAATTCCTGCCTCCAGAGAAAGAGAGAGAGAAAAAAAACTGCACTAAAAGCAATATTTGCATGGCAAAATAGTGCATTCCAAAGGAAAAAAATATTTACAATGTGACACTGGTACAAAGACACAGACATACATATCTCTTTTTATTAAGAAAATACGGCAAAATAGCAATTAAGTGATCCTTGTGATACATAAGATATTGATGTAAGTACACACAACTATAAGCATAAACCATGTAACCTTGACAGCAGAAGACCACTTATATTGCAGCAGAAGTGATTTGTACAAAGCATCTAACCGATCTATTTCATCTGGAGAATAATGGCCATTTTCTGAATATAACCCAACACATTTTTGGAGGCCTTCATAATATCTGAACAATCATATCAAGCATGAACAGAATATTTAGGTTCTACAAGTAAGCAATGCGGTAGAAAAAATCAATTACAAAAAGACTACTAAAAGGGAGTTATACAACTATTATGCATTTTTTAAATGAGATAAACAGTTTATAACTCCATTTTTGGAGGCCTTCATAGTACCTGAACAAAATGAAGCATGAAAAAATTATTCAGCTTCCAAAAGTCAACAATCTTACAGAAAAATTCAAAAACAAATGGACTAGTTTAAAAATGAGCTATGCTAAAGACCTAAACAGTTTCTCAACCACGAAAGACCCAAATGAAATAAAGATGAAGGCATCTGAATTAAAATCATCATCTTATCCTTTTACACTGATTACTAATAAAACAAAAAACTCAAATAAATTCTCTACAAGATTAGGACAGGATTTGCTTATCCTTATCTTCTTTAAAATCTGGGATGGAGCCTACCCTTCCACCTATAAAATATTACATAAACAACCAATAGTGACAATGAAGAGGCACTCAAATAATAACATTTCCCATAGCAAACATGAATATTGGGTTTGGGGGGGGGGGGGGGATTTACCAAGCTCCAAAAACCAGATATGGTAATTCAAAACAAAACTATTTGGTTGTCAAAAGTGGTTAAAGTGTAGCTCCAACTTGTGATTGGTTACAGTCTTACAGACATCAGCCCTAATGTGACTCGTCTAAAAAATTTAAATCAGATTACAGTATAGCTGAACATCCATAAGAAGAAAGTGCAAGATGAGCACAAATGAATTGACAATAATCTGATCTAATGAAACACAATGGATTGTAAAAAAACAGAACCTTCTTATATGAGAACAATTTTATTGAGCAACTAGAAGTCTGCAAAAGAAGACATCAAGGAAAAAAAAAACCGAGACAATTGCAGGGGAAGAGCATATAGAAGTTTTCTAGATCCAACTGAAGAGCATAGTGACCAGAAAGATCACCTATAATTGTCAGGATTCATGGAAAGTAGTGCCCGATACAACTTTTCGCCTTCTTCTAAGTGACCAAGCTTCACTAAAAGTGAAACCTCTTGCTCTTTATATTCAAGCTTATCGACCTAAACATAATCAGAAACAAGTTAATACCTCAAGCTCAACAAGTTATATTATCAAATTATCCCAGTAAATAAAACACACGTACAACTTTTGATTCTTTTTTGTGCAACTCCTCAAGAGCTCTCTCAAGAAATCCACATTCCTCTAACAAAGAGATCTGGAAGAAAAAATTGAACACAGAACATCGCCATATAAGGACAACATTAGAACCAGATATCAAACCATCAGAAAGACTTTCATATTCTTGAGCATGCAGAAGCATAAGTGACAGCAGAAGGATTCACATCGGAGAAAATGAAATTTGACTTAAGCCAGGTATTTTCAAAAAAATTAAGTACAGAATCAAAGTAACAAGAAAGTTGCTCATCCTATAAAGACCATAGTGGACACAGGCTATCATTAGAATTTACAAACAGCAACATATCAATGACAAGGGATTTCAATTAAATTGGTCCTGAAAAGGGGTTTGATCATAATTCAATTGATAGAAGTTGCAAATAATAGTCAACTTCAGTCTGGGATCATTTGGAACTTTTTTTTTCCTATTTGGATAGAAAAAGGAACTTCATTAGAAAAAAAGAGGAATGCAATGATGGATTATATGAAATTCTCAATAAAAGGAAAAAAAAGGACAAATAAACAGAATAACAAAAGAATCAAGAATGTAGATGTCATTCGGATGGGTGAAACAACCATTCACTCTGGCTGCTGTTTGGGCTTCATTAAGAAATTATATTAAATATGGATGTCATTTAGATGGGTGTTCTGGTCATCCAAATGGTAGCATATCTAAGGTTTCCATCAGAAGTTCATAGTCAGCAATATGTTTGTTACAAGCATAGCAGTTCAAAGTGAAAAGATCCTTTTATAAACTTCTACATTTAATATTCCGTCATATACAAAATTCAATATGTAATAGTAAAGGCCAATTTGAAAATTCTACTGTTGTAGGCTACAGTGAAAGCCTATGAATATGAGTTACATTAAACACCATATATGGGAAAAGGTATAACGCATTAAACAAGAAATAGCTGTGGATAAGCTGTCAGAGGAAAAACCTTATATAAAAGCATTTCCCCATGCTCACACCGTTCATTTTCTGGAGGATAATCATCTTCTAAGGTTCCTTCATATGCTTCAAGAATTTCAACTGCCTTGGACGCACTGTTATATATTTAAAAGGTCATTATAACAAACTACCAAAAAAAACCAAATTATGCTATTTCAATAACAATTAATAACAGCAAAGCTGGGTAATGACATGATCCAAGACCACTTCAACCTAAAGGCTTAAGATGTTAGGAGAAGCCCATAAATAGTTTTATTAAAATATCTAGCATGCTGTATATTCAAGAAACTACTTAATTAAAATGCAGAGACCATGATAAACTGGCATCATCTATTAATGGAGAGATACATATACTAGCTACTCATAGTCCTCATCTTTCCAGAAAATAAAAGTGTAAATGTGTACACAATGGCACAAATACAATAGAAAAAATTGATAACAGACGGACAAATAAAAAAGAACAAGAGCTAAGAAGGAAGTGCTTTAGTTTCATTACAGTAGGCAACCAGTTACAAGTGAAAAGAGTAACAACAATAAACAACTATTAGATACCAATAACTATGTCCATGGATCCAAATCATACTTGGAGTTCAAATGATGGGCAACAGAAAAGCCAATCCAGTTCATGCGATGATTTGGCTTGAGAGTCAGAAGTTGTTGTCTTGTCTCAACAAAGCCTGTTAAATCTCGCATTTGAGCCTGAGGACAAAGTTTAGAACACCATAACATTAGTGAAGAAAAAATACATGATAAAAGAATCCACTGCAACACATATTCATATATATTTTATGAATCATGATACAGTCAATTAGCCCAGCAGAAAATTAGCTTAATTCAGTTCATGGTGAGGGTAAGATGATCTTGTATAAAACTTAGTTACACAATCATTGCAATAACGTGGGTTGTTCCTAAGACAAGTATTGGGACGTTAGAGCACCTTCCAAGTCTGCTGTTCACCTAAAACAATAGTTTTTTTGTTTATGAGGAATAGCTAACAGAAAATCTACAGTAAATATCATCAAATAGCATACTATTGTATATGTGCTCAAGCTTCCTTCAGGTTTTTCTAAATGTTGACACAAGCACACATATGGCAGATTTTGAACCCATGGTTCAACCATCCACCTGGTTCTTACTTGAGGAGGCGACACATTAGACCAAAAGGATGATAAGTCAACTTCACATCTGTTGAAGGAAAAAAAATCAGTTACTTTTACATAGTTAAATGGCTTGGAAAAGGCTCTCTCAAAACGTTTACCTTATTTAGAGTTAGATATGTACCATAGGCCATAGCAAAAGTGAAATACTTGTCAATTTTCACCTCTTTGGAGTTTGGAAGAGAACCTACGTTAAAGAGTTCCTTATGGTCATGACAAAAATGTATTTGGTACATGAAAGGTCATCGGTCCAATAAGCTAGAAGATTGACTGAGTTTTAGACCAAGTATATTTATGTACATTCAGTTTGCTGGTCAGGCTATAACTATGGTCAATTGTGTCTAATATAGGGTTTACTTTCATCCTTGTTATCATTGGTTTATTTCAGTTGAGCTTCTCTACTTGATACAATAACCAGATCAAATTAGCATTAGAAAGTCTGCCTTGGCCCACAGTTACCTTCTTGCACCTTCGGATTTAGCAGATAATTGAGGTTTAAAATGAGCTTATAAGAATCGCATTTGAACTTTGAAGATTCCAGACAGCTCAAAGCAGGGTATTTTGAAGACTTCATTATTATTTTTACATATTTCTTGTAAACTTATGGGTTATTCTTGGCACTTTCAGATGTGTTGAAATTTGAGTTTCACATTTCTTTGTTCTTCCTCTTTTGCTATACATCCTCGTATGCTTCCTATATGCAACCACACCTCTTAGTTAATTTTTGTTTGATCATATGTTAGCAATTAGTCTGAACAAAATGTAAGCTAATGACTAAATGAGCAAATTACAGACAAGATATAAAAGGCCATGTATTATTTGGACGGACATCTGATGGAGCAGTTTATGGAATTTTTCTCTTAAAAAAGTATGAGAAAAATAAGCAACAGGGCTTCTATCTGCTTCAAGTCTAAACACAAGGCACCCTCCCATAATATGGACTTTGGTTTTGCACTGGAAAATGACAGAGGGAGAGAGACCAGAGGGAGATTTTTATCAACTTTCTTGTTAGTCCAGTGTAAGTTTAATGCCATAAGTAATTCCGGAAACACATATATCCTAAATTTGAAATGGCAACAAAAAAGCACTTGATGCAAGCGACATCGTCTAAGTTGTTTATCTGAGGACCTTATGTTCTGTTATTTGTTTTAAGTATGTTTTGTGTCTTAAGTGCCTGTGTCCTAGTGGAAATCCTAGCTGGAAAGTCTTTGTTTTGTTGTCATCCAGGCTGGCTGGAATATTTCCACGCAGGCTTGTAATCTAGGAATTTTAGTGTCAAGTGAGAGGAGGAGAAGGTAGAGTGCTTTGTGTGAGAAATTTCAAGATACAGAGTGAGTCTGTAACTGTTCTTGGAAACTCGACTGGTGTGAGAGGCACCATTGATTGCTTCTGTCTTGTAATCTTGTTTAGTTCAATCAATATTACTCCAGACTTGCATCAGCACTAATGTTCATATTTCAGACCTAAGTACCTATGAACTTCCCCAACAATTAAATGAACTTAGATAGTAAATTACAGTATCTAAAAGGCATGTTCAGTTATCATCATGGTAAAGATAATGTTCATATCAAACTTTCCTCCATATATTTTTTTAAAAAAATTGCATATAAAATCCCATGTTAACCACCAAGCCCATGAAGCAACTCATTTGAGTTCAGAAGATCCTATAAACCATGCCAGCATAAAATAACTAACCCACGCAATCCAGAGTGTGTGTGTAAGAGATATAGAGAGAGAGAGAGAAATTAAAATATTTTCTGAGTTTATCAGATATAATAAAGCAAATATGGGGGCAAATGGCATTTAAGTTATTACCTGTAAGAGTGATAGGTCGCGTAGGATTTCAATATTGTCAGGATCTATTTTCAGGGCATTCCGGTAGCACTTAATTGCCTCCCTATATTCTCTATCTGACCGATAAAGAAGACCATAAACATGCCAGCAAACATGACTTTTAAGGTCATTCTGCACCAGAATAAGACATTAAGCCCGGATCATCTGACAAACAATGATCGTAAAATTGATAAATGGTTTAATATCATAGACAACACGCAGACCTTGAGTCCTTGACGAACAAGTTCATATGCTTCAGACTTACGATCCAAGCAATTCAATGTCAAACCCTTCATTGATAAAGTTTCTATCAACCAGAAGGGGGAACAGACACATATTTAAGAAAAATGGTCAAACAAGCATAATAAAAAAACACTAAATGAGAATGAGAGATGGAGATGGAAGAATTTTCACAAGAATAGCATTGTGTTTCTCGTTCGACACTTAAACAACTAGAGAGTAAATGGATTATTCCCTGGCCAGAAGGAAAGGCATAAAAAATATCAAAAAAGAATACCTCCATGGTCTGGAAATTTTTTCAAAATTGCATCAGCTGCTTTGAGCCCCTTCTTGTATTGTTTGGTTTCATATGATTTCTGCAGCAATGTGAACAAGGAAAAAGAAGCTCCACTCATCAATTATCCAAGAAAAATTTCACTTACATATAGAGTTACTGATGACCCAAATAATAAAAATTAATTTACATCAAATATGCAAGCATACAAGGACTTTTTACGTTGAGAAAAGCAAATCCTAAAACAAGTCTACTTGAAGGAATTTGACAGACATCATCTATAGCCATCTAGAACAACATATCTATTTATCTCCACAAACAGAACCCTTTTTTTTCAATTGAGATAAGAAGTAATGAGGTAGGAATAAGAACAATGCCCAACAATTTCTGATGTAGGACACTTAGCCCTAGAATATTTAGAGAAACTATATAAGAGGAAGGGAGGATAGGCACGCCTGCGGAAGGATCATTGTCGATGCCTTAAAAATAAAAGATAAAAGGAAATAAACGGCTGCAGTATATCCCACTCTTAGGCCCGCCTAGCGCCCCCCCCCCCCCCCCCTTCCTCTTATGTAGTTTCTCTAAATATTCTAGAGCTAAGTGTCCTACATCAATTTCAAAGTAAGGAATTAATCTCGATCACTTGGTACTTTTCTGTTTTATTCCCTTTAGGAGGCAGATAAAGCGTTTACAAAGGTGAGCTAATAATCACTAACCACCTCAAAGTTAACATATTCACTATATATAGTAGGGCCAAATGATTTTGCCAAGATTTCTGCGGAGAAACATTGAGGCAAAAAAAAAAAAAAAATCCGCAGTTATGCTAATAAAGTGTACAGCAGTTCAAACTTCAAACTCCCTTCTTCCTAATGTCACTGGGAAAAACAGAGAATAGAGAGAAGGTAACAAACTGGAAGTCTAAAGCACCAAACTCTATTTCAACCGGCCCCATTTCCTTGAAAACCCAAAACACTAGGCTATAACTTTTAATATTATGAAACTATATAATTTCACTGAAGACACCCCAATTTCGTTTGGTTTCACTTTCTCCCGGGTTCCTCAGCATCCAAACAAAACGTGAGAAACTAACAAAAACAATGAACAGAATCTAGGGTTTTAAGATTGTAAGGCAATGGAGGAAGTCGATAAAGTGATTGAACCTGGATCGAACCATGAGAGACAGTCAAAAACAAATAATAAAATGAGAAATAGAAGACAATCGAAGCTTACAACAATAAGCTTGAAGAGGTTTGCCTCCTTAGGGGGTAGAGAAGCACCCATTGCTGCAGGAAGATAGAGAGGGAGAGGAGAGAGAAAGTGAGGTAGGGGTTTATGGGAAGGAGAGCAGGCAAATGAAAGAGGTCACGAAGGGAGTAAGAAAAGACGGAGAATGGTGGCGTTTATCAGCTGCAAAGCAACCCTACGGTGAACAGGAGGCAAGGGAATGAGTTTGTTGTAACGAGTAACAAGGTTTGTAAGTGTAATTGACCTTGGTACTGTACTTGCGTCAGTTTTGACCGGTGAAAAAATTAAATAAATAAATAATATATATTTTTTATCTAATATCATATTTCATAATAATATGTTATAATTTTTCTTTATCCAATTATTATTATAAAATAATGTTTTATCATTATTTAAGACAAAAAAATAAATCTTGCATATGAAATGCACAAGTGAACTCTTTTCCAAAATTTATTTGTCTATTATATTATTATTGCCCTTCAACCTGGTTCAAATTAATATTTATTTTAAATTTGTATATAACTTATAAAATATAAAATATTGTATTGTTAGAAAAATAACTTATTTTATATACATGACTCTAGAGAAACATAAATTTAATTTTTTTATATAATAAATACACTCATTGGGACTAACCATTAAATCACTTTAGATAATATATTCTTTTATTGGATCTATATAGATTTTTAACTATATACATAAAGATATAAATATTTGTTATAAGGTGATTTATTTATAAAAATAAACTAATACCATTTTAGATAAATGTGTTTTTTAAAAATATATACTTCTAATATAAAATGTTGCCAAAAATATGGCATATCAAATTTAATCATTCGTATTTAATACAATAATCTTTCAAAGTATTTCATTAGGCATTTGGATTTCCTAATATACAAAACAACATCAAGTTATCTTACAGGTATAGGATGAGAGAGTTATAACAATTTAGGTATGAGCGAGTAATAAAGACGACTCATCATGATCATTCATGCTAACAAGATCTCCTCATGGTGATCCGAGTCCCTCACATTGCATTGCAGGAGAAATATTTTGAAATTATATAAAAATATACTGTACCATTACATTTTTTACATGGATATTATGTATTGTGATGGATAGATTTCTCATATAAACTAACAAACAATCATTAATTGAGAGAAAAACCAGAGCATCATGAATAGAAAACCAGCCTAATATATATATGTGTGTGTGTGTGTATATATATATATAGAAGCTTAGGGGAAAAAGAAAAAAAAAGGAGGGAAACGAAGCCAAGAAAATCCTTGCTTTAGATCTTCCTTCATATTTCAGCTCTTATCCACTCACCTTTCTTGCAAGCTGGCAAGTTCTACACAGGTTTCTTTTATTTTCCCCTTCTCCGTCTCCTGCTTCGTTGGTCTTCTCTAACATATATGAGACCTTTGCTGCATTGTTAACTATGGCCTTCTATAAAACCCTATCCATACTTGCAATAACATAACATATAGATAGGGTCTGCCATTGTCAACCTATAACAACGAAACGTCTCAGCAACCTACAGGAATAGTAATGTACGTACCCTGTACTATGCCATACTCTATCGTTTCTTCCAAACGAAACTGCAGTCTGTAGTTACAAGCGGATCAGGACTAATGGACTATAGTCCTACTTTGACTGAAAAATTGCACTCCTCGCCTGGTAAAGGTTCAAGTTTGTGTCCATTTTAGTTATGATAAGTTTTCAGTTGCAAAAAGTCCTCATGGGTGTCTCACCTTCACTAGATTTCTCATCTTCACAATCCCCAATGGCCTTTTCTCCATCGTTTTCGTTCTCACTTTTCTTTAACTCGTCCATGACGATGAGGGTAGGTGATGGCTCTGAACCTTCATTATAATTACCACCCTCAACTGGCCTTTTTATATTAGATATGACAAAGGACGTATGCCAATGGAAACACTTTTGCTGTTCTGAACATGATAGTCGATAGAAACCTGCTCCGAAATACAGAATTAACAAATTGTTACAGAATTTCCACTCTCTTGTCCCCTGTTTCTTGGTGTAACTTTGATAAAAAGGTAACGGTTGTGCTTGCAATTTAGAAATTAGTCACTAGAAGTAGTTGAAAGGGAAAACACAAACACCCCACGTGATCCAATCTATAGCATGACTCGTAGTATAGATTAAACATACCTGAAGAAGATTGTGAATGATCCATGAGAAGATATGAGCAGCACAAGTTGAGACAGCTATTAGTATGCAAGAAAGCAAGGGATCCTTTTGTTCTCCTTTCGGGGGTGTTTGGTACCAGGAATAATTTTTTTTTTCAGGGAATCAGGGTTCTTGAAAATTTTTTTCTTAATAATATAAAAAATGTGTTTGGTTGGTCTTCTAAATTCCTGGGAATATTGGATATTTATTCCTAAGAATCTTAGGGTGCGTTTGGTTTACGAAAACATTTCTTGTTTTCATTTTGTATTTTCATTTTTTAAAAATGATTTTCATTTTCAAATTTTCGGATTTTAGAAAAGGTGTTTGATTTGTATTTTCATTTTCTGTTTTCAGA
>JASKGM010000009.1:1294287-1355654 GCA_034509205.1 Ceratonia siliqua
CAATCACCACATAAAGCTGGTACCAAAACCCATTCATACTCAACTGGAATTCTAGTTTGAATCCCTTCATTGTTCATTAGTAGGACCTCTGTTGGTAAATCCGATTTCGGCATAACTTCGATGCAACCCTAACATAGGCCAATATGTCTCTCTGAACAGTGGGAGAATCACCCCAAAGTGGATTTTTACCAATGGGTTCTTCCGAAGGGAAAGGAGAGAGAGAGAATTGTAATTGAGAATATTTTTTTAAAATGTTGCCACGTGGTTACATCGTGACCGTCCAAATATTGGACGGCCACGATACAGAAAAAATACAGAAAAGGTCCAGGGCAGAAAAGCCCTGGATCCGTATCCCAGAGAGATACATTAGCTAAAGTGGTGTACCTCATAGCTAGAGACACTTTGTGAGACTAGGAATATTTCTAAAATGAGTGTTCTTATCTTGGCTTGCATGGGAAAGGTTGTTCAATTCTCATAGCCCCAAGTTTTTGGGAATAGATGGTGTAGTTACCTCTGGGTAGAAAGTAGTATTCAATATTTAAAACCTTTAAATTTTGAGTGGAATTTGTCCTTAATGGCTGGGTTCCCCCACTGCAACTCGTCCCGCCACTCTTCACTTCCTCTGATTGCCGTCAAGCTACGTTGAATGCATTGGTCCAGAAAACTCAAGATATTCCAAAAGAGTTTCAGGCACTTCCCATTTAGACTTTAGTGACAGATTAAGACTCTCAATCTGTCCATGTATTTGATATTTGAAAAACTTCTTATCTTCAAATTTCTGCAGTCAATTGTAAGGGTTTGGAGATTTGGACAAGGTGCAGCTGGTACATGCCAGTCTCCCGCACAAGCTATGATTGAAATCCTTTCAACAAGCTCCCATTTTTCAACATCATCTCCATCTTGTGACGCTGCTAATGCATCATCCACTTGCAGTAGAATCTTATTTTTCCTTTGATCTTCATTCCCCGCTAACCACAGTGCCATGTCTCCAATCACATCATGCATGTCTCCAATCAAGTTTCTGCTAGTGGCTTTTGATAATGTCCAAAAATTAATCATACTCAATGTTTTCTCTTTAGATTATGCTATTACTTTGGAACTTTTCTTTTATAGTAAATAAACAATCTGAATGATCAACCTTGACAGTTCGTGGGTTGTATGTTCATACTTTTTGCTAACTACCATAAAAGGTCTCATTTGAAAATATTAAAAAGATGAAATTAAAGATGAAAATGTAATTTGAGTGAAAAAAAAAAAAGAAGAGGTCTTGGCTTCTGCTTTTTGATTGTCAGTATTTCTTAATCATATTTTGAGTTTCATCCTTAATCCTTAGTCCTTATTGTTTTAAATATTGCACATACCATATGATTATCTTCATCATTTTCATAATTACATGTTTATTTGAAGTTTGTTTTTTCTTGGGGCTAAATCTTTCAAGCTTTTGAAATCATAAGAGTCTTCAATGAATTTTACTTTTCAGAAAGACAAAAAACATGAAATTCCTGAGAAAAATTACAAAACTCAGAATCATGTAATTCTAATCCAATGAAAGAATTAGAGTTTGCAAGTGCTAATGAGTTATTCGGTTCTCATGCAACTGACAAGAACCCCTACGAAACTCTTATACATGTGCTTCTTCAAGTACATCCTCTGCACCTTCTTTCTTCCTTCCATCCCCATTTTCTCCCTTGCAACTCGATTCTCAAGTAAAAACTGCAGATTTTCTGCAAGGACATGATTCCCAGGACGTCCAATAGGATGAAGAAGACCTGTAACATTGTGCTCCACAATCTCTCTTGTTCCTCCAGCATCTGTCCCAAGCACCTATTCCATAACATTAAATGAAACAATGGCCACTTATCTGTGACATCAGAATAATAAGGGCAGAGGAAAGGCTCCAACAAGTCATTATATGACTCAATAAAACAGGGGAAAGCAAGTTGGCAGTCATACCGGAATACCAAATGCCATTGCTTCTATAGTCACTCGTCCAAACGTTTCCCCCAGTCCCTGTTCTTCATTGTGCCAATTAGCAATAGCTTTGTATATCAAAGGACGTGTCTATTGTTTTTTAACTACACATAAGTAACAGCCAAGTAGTTTCTGCAATTCTATCAAGTTGTAACAATGGAAAACAAAGCTTTTTCCTTACACGTCCAATGAACACAACAAAAAACAGGACCAAATAATTTGAAGTTAGCAATGCCATCATTGGACAAGCATCGAAATGAATTCATATCTTAAGTCACGATTTCTGTTAAGGCAGGGCAACCACTAAGGATAACAACTTGTGGTCTGGTAAATAATCAGATCAATTTTGCGGCTAAAACAATAGCATCCTAGGAGAAATAGTAACTTGTCACGCTCTTCAGTCATGAGAACACCATTTATATGATATTCAATAACACCTATGACTAAGCCATTAAGGGGGGTAATCTCCAGGCTCCGAGAAAATATATCATGACTGTCAACAAAAATCTACAGACTTTACGATAATATATGATAGAATCCAAATCCAGGGGAAAAAAAAGACAGTTCAACTATGTCAACAAATAACCCATTATAACAATTCCAACATAATAAAGCAATTTTTTCATTGCAATATCTTTTTTTCAGACTATATGTATGTCAGATGTTACACCGATTCATAAACAGATGCACACTTCAATACTTACAGTTATAGATATGTGTACTTATGTCTTTATATATGTATGCATAAGCATTTTCCCTACTAGCTACTCAGATGATTTAAACATGGATTACCTGAGTGTTTATGATATAAACATCTGCAGCAGAGTAAAGTGAGGCAACACGTGATGTTACTGGAGTCCACAAAACTGACTTTGACAAGTTTGAATGCTGTGCCAAGAAACTTAGAAGACCTTTAACGTAATCCACCTTGTTACTCTTAGATCCAACAGAACCTACGAGAATTCTGAGAGATTGTTCCATTGTTCCTCCATTGTGGGATAACACTTTCTTTCTTCTGTGAACATCAGAGTTTAAATCATTAGTTCCATGAATAAACTTAAGATTTAATGCAATTATGCAACTGTAAACGTAATACTTTATTATTAGGTTCATGTTACCTGTTTAACAACTTCCTCGAGCTATAATTCAAAGCTACACTATCACCCTTCAACAAATGGAACAAATTTCTGTTACGACGTCTTCTAGCCAGGGTAGATAGACCTTTTCTTATATTTGATCTTTTTTCCACTTTTATATCATTTTGCAATGGTCCATGTTCTAATATCATGCTTGCTGATTCAAGAAGCAATAGATGACCCTTCCCAGGGTTTAGGCTACTCAGAGATATCACAAGCATATCATTATCCGTCAAGCCCATTTCTTTTCGGACTGAATCTCGCAATAATTGTCTTTTCTGAACCATTTTCTCAGCACTAAAGGATGGAGTATTAAGTGTAGAAGGAATGCCAGCTACAAAAGTGAGTTCATCATTGACAGACAACGGAACAAGTGCAGGCTGGGATCTCAGTTTTATGCTTTCTTCTTCACACCATTTTTGCCATTGCTTAGACTGTGATTCAGAAAGAAAAACCAACATTTTTACTCTGTACAAGACAGCCTTTGAACGATCAAAGTGCTCTCGTCGATCCACCAAGCAACTTGACTTGCACCAGCAGGAAAATGTTCAATATATTGTTCTGAAAACAAGGGTTTTCCAATAACACATATGTAGAAGAAAAAGGAACTACAAAGTGAAATAGAGTGATTATAAACTACCACATGATATGTTTTAAGGATATTTAAATTGGTTATGGTAGAAAGTTCTGCAAATTAAGTCATAAGCATACCTGTAAGTGTAATCTTAATCATGTTTTAATTGTAAGAATGATTAAAAGACTAGAGGTTATGTCTATGGGGAGGATCCTCTGTCAAGCATATAATCTTGCTAAGAAGCTAAAAACTAATGTTAGTTCTACGTTGTTGGTTGGTATAGTAATGCTGAAAAAACATATCACCGTAATCCAAACAAACAAAAAATCAAAAAACAGAATTGTCATTGATGTGCATTTCTTCCTTAAGCTATAAAAGCAAATACAATCACTTTCCAACATTTAGAACTACAATAATACATAAGGAAATGTTACCAGTATGTTCTTACCAATCCATGATGCACAGACAACTGATCCAGCAATGACAATATCAGCCTTCATTGCAGTTTTAAAGCTAAGATCTACTCTGTCCTCAAGAACCTTGATACGTCTCCTAGTAAGCTCTGGCATCAAACCACCCTTCTTGCTAAGCACAACGGCAGAAACAGTGGCCCCACAGCTCAAAAGCTCTGTTGCCAACTCCATCATCGAAAGTGGAGCTCCTCTCATGGAAAGCTCATGGAATATCAAGATAAATCTCCTGGACCAAACAAGAAGTGCAAAGTCCCCCTTCCTGTTACAGGTTCCAGAACGCTTCTCAGGACTCCATTCCAGAATTCTATCCTCTGTTGAGCCAAATGGACCAACAAGCAATCCATAGGTAGTATTCGTTAAAGGAATTTCTGGCTCCTGCTCCTCTATGTTACTGCTCTCAACTTCCACCATAGGTTTCTGCTTACCACGTGCTTTACCTCGCAAATTATGGGTGGACCGTCTGCTCCTACTCCTCTTCTTTGAGCTTATTTTCTGACGAGATGGAACACCATTATCTTTCTTGGACAAAGCTGCATCTAATGTTTTACCATTCCCCAACTTCTTGCCAAGCGTCTCATTATTAACAGATAAGGAATTATCACCGGCAATCAAATTACGACGCTGAATCCGTTCAGCAGCTGAGTTGGTATTACTTGGCCTACTTCCAAAGCCAGAAAACTCCCCCTTCTTATCACTATGGGCCCACCTGGACTGAACAGTGAATCCAAGATAAGCCCAGAGGGTAATTAGAAGCAACCATAACAGTAAACGATTGTTCCGAAACCATTGAGCGCCCCTTGCACTACTTCTGCCTTCTCTTCTTGGTGTTCGGCTAGAATGTAGTCGCCGAAATGAAGGAGAATTTCGTGGAGTTGATCTTCCAGACAATGCTGATTTAAAACTGCCACCAGACCTTAATGAAGACTGTCCAGCTAAATTTGCTTGGAACTCTCCTCTGTTGTTGCTTCCCTCCATTAGTTTCCTGAACTATTAAAGCTTGACCCCACTTGTAAATTTATGCCCTTTTTGGGATATTTTCTTTTTCAGAAGTCAGCAGAAACCTCGTAGAAGTACCACAAAATGAAATAAGAAAGACAGGCAACGAAGGTTCAGTTTTTCCCAGTAGAACAAGAGAAGGGGGGGAAAAATTAAATCTTGAAGTTCATTCTAGTGATTTCTATTAAAGCTTCTAGAGAAAACAGAAATAGCACGACTCAATAAGATTCAAGCATTCGTTTCTTTTAGTCCCTAGATTTTATCAGCAGTTTAAGCTATCTAGAAATTATAAGAATTGGCATTCAAGATTGCTTCTTCACTCCGACCATTTATGAGAAATTAGTTCTATCAAGAAACATTGAAAGAAAGAAAAAAAACCGATCTGTTTTCTTAGCAAACAAACAGAGATTGAGTTAATATTAGTAACCAAAAAGAATCCCATTCAGCTACTAACTAACCAAATATAGAAGTAAAACAATATAATTAAGAAACTCATTTAACTACTACAGAACAGTTCAAAATCCAATTTTCAATGAACCAATATACACTAAGGAACAGCTATTCTTGAAGTTGAGGGTAAGAGCAGGCATTACATGGTTCTTCAAGATCTTTGCTTCACGTTTAACAAAGTCAAAGATTACTGAATTTGGTTCTTGATTGCTGGGCTAAGAATACTGCAAGAGAGACAGAGAGTGTGTGTTTCTGTGCTTGTAATTACTCTGAGTAACGTTGAAGGAAGAAAGTCTGACAAAGCCACGCAGAGAGAGCAAGAGAGAGACAGAGACAGAGAGCCACCACTGTGACAAGCTCGAGAGAGAAAGGGAGAGAATGGTCTGAGAGAAAAATGAATGCACGTGCGGGGCAAACGTGGGAAGTGGGAGCTTGATCAAACTTGCAAAGTTCAGGTACGGAGTAGAGTACCGTAACGTTCCCGGTATAACACGTGGGCTAATACCCTTGGTCATGATCTTATAACTTTTAAGGGCTCTAATGAAGCTGCTGCTCCAGATATTTACTCGGAGATCGAATCGTATCACATGGTGAACGTCACACTACACCAACGCTGGGCCTCACCCTTTGGACCGTCCACCTGCCATGATTTGATATTTCAAAATTTTTTAAATGAACTTAGCATATAAAAAAACCTATAAATCAAACTAATTATAACATATATGTTAGAAGTAAATTCCAATGGATTTCACTTTCTTGTACATATAATTTATTTAAAATTTTCTCTAATAATTTTCTTCATGGACTCACATAAGAGACAAGTGGCATGCTCTAATTGGAAATAACTCTAACTTATGTCTCATCTCTTAGATATGTATAAATGATTGATCACATCCACACATATTTTAGAAACCTAATCCCCCCATAAATTTTTTCGCATGTTATATTCTTATGGATAATGAAAGTGTCTTGTTTATAAGCACTATTGATTAATTTAACGTATCAAATCTAATTTTTTTATTATTATTAGAGACTTGCAAGTTGCAACCTAGTAACTTTATGCTTAATTAATTTATACATTAAAATAAAATAATTAATTAAAAATATATATTCCACTTAGTTTAGAGTTGACAAACGGGCTGGCCTCGGCCCTATATTAATTCAACAGGTTTCGAGTCAATTTAGTACTTTTTGACCAATTAAGTTTAAATGAGAAAAAATTATATTTTTTCTATAAAAGCATAAATTTAGCTCATTAATCATCATTATAGTCTTGTGTAAATAAAAATATATTATTTTCATGTTAGAATAAAGAAATGTCATTAATTATTGAAGCTATATGCTAAAATGAAGTTTCAGGCAAAGTAGCCAAGATTTGATACTTTCATGAAAGCAGGAACTCCAATATGAGTTTACTAATTTTACTTCTTACTATACAGCTTAATTGAAAATGTTATTGAGAGGAAATATAATTGACTTAGAAAAAGTAAACAAATAAAAATTTAACATTTTTGTTTAGAAAAAAAAATTTAAGTCTAAAAATGTGGGTTTCCTAATTAAAAAAATTCTTACTATAGTGACTAAATTTATTACTTGTATTTAGTGAATAAACCAAATTTATAAATAAAAATTAATTTTTTTGTTGTTTTCTTTCATTTATGTGTTAAAATTTTCATAAATAGATACATTGTACATTTTCTATCAAATTATATAAAACTGAAAGTGCTTTTGCGCTGAAAATAATTCAACTGCCATCTTATATATAACATAACAAATGATAAAATATGAATTTGTGGATACTCCTTTCTATTTTATAATAAATACTAAAATAAAATTTTATTTAATATAATTCTATAATAAAATTATTATCAAAAAAACATTCAAAACATTACACGTTTGAGAAAAAAACTAAAAACAAAAGATTTATGAGAAATAACTAAAAAAAAAAAATAAGCATTCAAATTAAAATACTCTAATCAATAAGTTACAATCACATTTTTGTAACTAATAACATAAATTTTAAATTTAACAATTTGACGGGCCAACCTAACCCAACTCAAGCTATTGGCCCGATCGAACCAGGCCAAAAAAACCCAAATTATTTCAAGCTAGTGTTTTTAAGGCCTAACTCTATTTTTTCCAATTAACATCAAGCTAGCCCATCAAACCTAATCCATTTTATCAACTCTAACTTAATTACACAAACCGAGGAAAATGACATTTATGAAAATTAACAAATTACATAAAAAGAATGCATCGATTCTTCCCATCCCACGTCATGTCAATGAATGAATCCACTGGAGTTAATAAATCAACCCCTTTCTCTTCTATTTGATCCATAAAATTGTTAAAAAAATTATAGCCACCATCTAATTTCAAAATTAGATCAGAAAACTAACCTAAAAGAGCAGACATAATATACTCAGCTTTGAAACAAAATAAATTTTATACTTAAAGGAGGCAATTAACAAAATCTTGATTTTTGCAATCTTATCACAGAATTCCCACTTCCAAATTGCAACAGGTAGGAACCAAAGACATGACAAATTAGGTCCATCCCACCTTCAGAAATATGGGGGGCAAATATATATAACAGCCAAGAATCCCATTTTTGGAGCACCATGTCTTGAGATTTAATAGCAAGTATTGAAATGTCAACCCACTTTTAATAACAAGACCATAACCTTCGCTTTAGTTATACAGGAGAACTATAAATGAGCATAATACCACCAACTATTCTCTAGTCTTAAGTCACAAAAAAAATTAAAAATTAAAAAACCCACTCAGTCAAAAAGGAAAATGAATTGGAAATAAAAAACCAACACATTAAGGAAATATCAGAAACAAGAAAATTCACCCAGATGGTCAAACTAGATGAACCATCTATATAGAAACATTAACTCCGCGAAGCAAACGGTGCATGCTGCACAATAATTATCATATTTTTCCCATATCCATAGTTCTAGAGGAGCCTGCCAATGTTTCTCACAAGCCTCACTAAAGAAACAAACCGCAAGAAACCTAGAAAGAAGACAACACTCGTCAAATATTCCTCAATATCAATTTTAAATGAACCAACCAAACAGAGTCAATTATGCTCGTGATTATTCTTACCTCACAGTTAAACAAGTAACTGCCACCCGCCAAGCAAGCTGCAATAACTTCTTGAATGGACTTCAACATAAGCAGGCGTTGTATAACTGCAAGGAAAAAATGGGGAAGGAGGGGGAAAAAAGGCTGTATGAGCATAAAGTCCATGCCAATAACCAAAAGTGAATTTCAACAGGCAATTGTCATTCTTTCCTAAAGATCCCCCAGATATCTTTCTAAAAACAACTTCTATATGACTATATCTAAAACAGGACCAAATCTAATGAATCCAATTGGACGAAAGGATTGAAACAAAAATGCAGAGGAAATTTTTCAAATCCAAATATTCTTCTGTAGAACTGTCAAATGCTGAAATCCAACAGTAAAAATTAAGATGACATCTCTCAGTAAGACAACTTTTTTAAATAAAAGAAACTAGAAACTCTCAGTAAGACAAAAACATTAATTTCAATTAATACAAGTGTTTAAAGATAAAGATACAAGTTATGTAATTACCTAAAAAATCTTGAAACCTATTGCGGCCCAAAGTTCTCCAGAGCAAAAGCTGGACAACAAAGGGCCAGGAGGAAGGCCTGCATCACAAAATTAATCAAAACTCAGAAAATTGCAACCACATATGAACAAAAAGCACTAATTAGGAAATATCGAACCTTTATCTGCTTATTCAAACAAGCTGCATCCTATATAAATATTTTACTGGCCAAAATTCATCTCTGAATATCTGCATAGAGCATAAGTAGGAAACATTCAATAAAATTATATATGTATTTAAAATCATAGAAAAAGTAATCAAGCACAAAAAACTATATAGCAGCCATAGAAGCAGTAGTAGCATGCTTAAGCACTGAATGAAATGATAATAACTACAAAAATGATGATATGCAAGCAATTTAACTTGCCTGCGGGGCTTATTATTCTGCCGCTGCCCAAACTCATCACTTACAAGCTCTGTGACAAATAAGTCCAAATAATAACATTAGAAACCAACGACAACAGATTAATTGGCATAAACAATATTACAGGAACAAGTCTACCAATGTCTTACCAGGTCCCTGTGGTGATTTCCATTCATTATTAGCTTTATTTGCATTATTTTCTTTGCTGAAAAATCCAAGTACAATAACATAAGTCAAGAAACTAGCAATGAACAACAACAACACGGAAGCTAACAAGGAGGCGAGAATAATGTAACAAGAACTATTTCTATGAAGATTTTTTCCTAAGAAGGAAATGAAATATAAAAGAGCACTGTGCATTGCAATGCTTTCATAAACCAAACAGGAGTAACTGACATGTTCAAAAGTTGTCTTCCAAAATGCAAGGTAGAATATCATCAGGAAAAGAAAGTTAGACCTTGCTCATACGTTAGAATAAGAATAGCACCAAGAAACAGACTTGTAACAGTTAAAGAGAACCAAATATTAAGCAATTAGCCATGCAATATTGGGGGAAAAAAGGATGGTAAACAGTTTGTAATCAAATTAATGGTAGAAAAATCAACCAACCTTGAGGTACCCATTGCAGATGTCTGTCCTGATTGCCGAGAATTATAAACACCATCAACAGCAAGATAGGGTGAACAATATGTAGCCCCTAAAGCTCCCGCAGCCCCAGCCAATACTGGTAACCTAAATGAGAGGATGAGCAGGAATTGTTAAATGCTCCAATGAAAGGGGAAATACAAGGAATAAAAGAACTTAAAAGAAAAAAGAAGACCAGGAACTTTATTCAGACAAAGAATAACCTTTTGCATGATCCTTCTCAAAGCATTTTTTATCATGACTCGTTGTCATCAGTGTACAAAATTCTTTTAAAATAAAATGTAGTATGAGAACTCATTGCAGTAACCATGCACCTAAAATCAGTAGTCCTTTTTATACAATAAAACACACACAGAGTGCAACAAAGTCAAAGGCACAAAAACATGTGAAATGGCAAATAATTTGCTGAAAAAAATTAAATATCTGACAGAATACAAGAGTTAAATATATATGTGTGTGTGCGCACGCCTACCATGTCATTTCGGAGTTTCCCAAACCAAGTTGAGGCTGAGCAACATATCCAGGAAATGCCATGCCAACAGCAGGAACTCCCATACCACCAGGACGCTGCCCCCCAAATTGCATAACTGTGTCCCACCAGATCACAATGAAAATTGAAAACATTAATAATTTTTAATAAACTGAAACAAATTTAGTAAATAAAGAAAACAAATAACATTGATATGTTCTGAAAGGACTACAAACACATAAAGGAAACCACAGAAGAAGATTATATAATGCACCTCTCTAGAGAAAAGAGTATATAATGCTATGAAAAACTAATAAATCAGGGCATTCACTGTCAAATTATCCATCTGTAACATTGAAAATAATATAACTACTTGACTTTTCACAAGATAGTGATGGTACAATTTCAGCTTTGATGCATAAGTTAATTGCATTTCAACAACATAAGTTGTAATAAGGATATTATAATCCAAATTTTCTCATATTCAGCAATATTGACACTTGACAAGAAGACAATTAAATATAACCTGGCAAGAAGGCTGGAGCGGCGGGAAAGTTCTGATCTCCATGACTAGCACCAATATTTCCAGCAGGCGCCATAACCTGTCCCCCACCATAAACAAAAGAGCCTCTTCCACTACCCTGGGCACCTACCTTTCCCTTCCCAACCAATGCACCTTTGGATTTACCTGATTCTGAAGCTGCATCCACTTCTCCAGAATCAAATGAATTTAGTGCCACAGATGTTTTTGGGGGAGAGGAAGCTTGAGATCCACTACCAGATCGTTGGGCCAACTGTGAAGCAGGAGCTTGCACAGAAGTTTGAGTTTGGCCTGGAGCAGAACTTCTCTGAATAGCCTGGAGTTGTGTTGAAGAAACTTTATTTACTAGATTATGTGTAGAAGTAGGTTGATAATTCATCTGTACAGGGATTGCTACACCCCTCCCTGGAGCCCTATGTTGAGGAGATTGAGAAGCATTAACTCCAGAAGATCCAGAAGGTGGCATATGCAAATTGTTCAGAGGCTTCCCTACAGCTGGAGTAATGGACTCATCAATGTACAGCTTGTTCATGCTGATAGATTCAACAACATTCTTTCCCCGTAGCAATGATTTGTTTTGTTGAACTGAAAACTCCTCATCCATAACACCAGGGCGAACACTCCTGCTTGTGCTGCCAGCTTGTACATCTCTTTTTGGTGTAATGTCCTTGTTGGAAGAGCCTGAAGGATAAAAAGGCGGAGATGCAGAATTCAAATTTGAAGCAAACACTTGTTGTTTTCTAGCAGGCACAGGGTCAGATTCTGCTTTTGAAGTAGGTGTAAAAGTTCTCCCTGAACTAGCATGTGAGGTTTTCCCACGAGGCTTCCCAGGTCTTGGAAAACAAAAAAATAATAATCAGAAAGTAAAGACACATATAGGGAAGCATGTCTCCAACTAATCCAATAGAACACAAAGTATGTACTTACTGTTTGTTTTGTGTTTGGGGCAACAGACCATTGTTTTTATAAGCAGGCTCATACCTCCGCGGTCCTCTCCCCCGGACACCACCCTTAGGTACATGGCTTTGGTTGCCACTGTTGCTATATCCTTTTCTGTTTCCTCGAACATATCCTCCACGATCAATGCCTCGACTTTTACCATGGCCTCGATAATTACCCTTAGAAACTCGCCTCCCCTAAATTTAATACAGATTGCATAAGAAAATATTTGTCTCAGAAAATGGACAGTTTAAGTTAAAGGAGTGTTTAATGATGCAGCCATATCAAGTATTGCATGTGTACTAGATCATCACCTCTTCATAGTGCCTTTCCTGCAAATTCATTTCCTCAAACTTATCATGTCCCCATTTTCTTTCATCTTTGGACTCCCACAGTCTCCTTCCACCATGTATCCGCCTGAAAGTAGAGAAAAGATAAAGTTCACACGCATTATACAAATAACTTCACTCAAAACTCCAGGGATATTAAAATAAATATATCAACCTAGATAGCAAGACACAGACCCACACACATGGCACAAGTGGAAGTTATTGAAGCATTCAAGAGTAAAAATTCAAAAGTCAAAGGAAACTAACAATGCAGATAAGTTTTTATATATGAATTATATCATGATCACAAATCTCAAACTAGGCAACACAAAAAATGCTGTGTTATGAATCACACTCAGAAAACTTAATTGTAAACTTTGCAAACAATAACAGGCAAAACTTATATAAACTCCAGAATGGTTATCATAACATTTGAAAAAAAAAAAATATATATATATATATATATATATCAAGAATCAGGGTGTTCGATTCATGATGCAAAGAGGGCAGCCTTGCTTTGAGAAACAATACTACATCATGTTGTGCTCAGTACAGTGAAACTAATGTGAAGTATTAAACATATGTTACAATCCTGAAATCCTGGAGAGGCAGCTGGCTAATCTTAATTAATTTTAGATCTCCAATCAGATTTGTCTATTCTAAAAGGAGTAAGAATTCAAATGGTATTAATCAAGGAAAGTGTTAGACCTCCAGCCAGATTCATTTATGCTAGAAGGAAGCCAGACGCTAGAGGTAATCAAGGAAAGGAATTGATGAGCAATAATGAGGGTTCAACTACTGGTATTAATCCCGAGTTGTAAACAGCTGTCTTATAGCCAGAAGATTGTGGGTTTAAGCAGGAAAAGAATCAGGGATTTATTTCAATTTCTATTCTGGAATTAATCCTGATTTAGCAGGATTAATGTTTTCATGCTTTTATTTTGAATTATTTCCATTTCCATTTCCAGTATTTCGTTATTTCCTTTCTGATTGTATCAGCCTCAACACTATTTATAGTCTGTTTTTACTGGAATAAAGGCATCGGATAATTTATCCAAAAATTCAAATACTCAACCTAGTGTTGATTAGGAGGCCCAGTCACCTCGAATAGCCTACCTAGGAGGTATTGGATCCCTCGAAGCATCCATAATATGAGTTTCTATCTGCCAAGACAGGGAAACTCAGGAAAACTAACCCAGGAGCACTACCGGTGGTCAAATACTATACAAAGGCAGCAACAAAGGCCTGTAACAACATACATCAACCTCTAGCAAACCCAATCCCAGGTAAATTAAGGCTCTGAGAATAGTATAAATGTCCCCATGAATAAATTCATAATAACTAATCTGACGAGATCTGAGAAAGAAATGCAGTGTATCTCTCTAGCATAAGCATATCATGCCTGTGTGGGAGATGAAACAAGAAGATTCCAATACCCCAAAGTAAAGGCTTAATAAAAGACCCAACTATAGAAAAATATAAATTAATGACCTTCTTTATTTGGTCATGCATTCCATTTTGGCCTGCTCCATATTATTTGTCATTCATAAGCGATCAGAGCAAAAAACTTTTCAACTTACTGAATACCCTTATGCCATACTTTCCTTAAACTTCAGTCTTACACAATATATTAATGTAAGAGTAATTAGCACCCTCTTTCCTAAATTTTCCATATATCCAAGAGATGATGGTGCACATAAGTGGCACAGCTAAACATATCTCTGCTTTCTTGTTTTTTATTTTGTGTAAAGTAGGTACGTTGTTAAAATGACCAAATAAATCAGAGTAATGCCATATGGGTGGGTTACGTTTCACATATTGTCAACCCTGGATGTTATCAATGAAGCTCAACCTTTAGCTTTTTACAGCCAAAAAACCAACTTAAAACAAAATCAAAGCAACCTATCAATAAACAAAAAGGAGTAACATAATGTATTTTATGAATGAAACTGGATACAAGATATTCCACATATTAATATCTCTAATATATACGCAAATTTCTCGGCAGCAAATTTGCTGCAACGCATAGTATGACACAAGACCAAACATACCTGTGGCGACCACCAGCATTATCTCTGAATCGGTCGTCGTGCATGTAAAATGCTCCAGCTGTTGGCACTGCAAATGGTTCATTTTCCTTCTTCTCCTCATCATCCCTGTTCCCAGAATGTACCTCCGCTTCCAATGCCGCTCTGAACTCGCCTTCTGGTTCCTTTACCATAACCCCTGAAACCTCAACCCTATCACCATGAACACCTCCTTCCCCATCTCTCGCATCGTACAGCTCTTCTTCTTCTACTTCCTCACCTTCCTCAACCTCTTCCTCCTCATCCACCTCTTCTTCCTCCACTCCATCCAATTCTTCTTCGTCATCATACTCTGCCACTCCACCCTGGCCGTCTGAATCATCCGGATGAATTCCAACCCGACGTTCAACCCTCTTATCTCTCCCTTCTCCTTCACCCTCCTCATCATCACTTGCTTCACGCCTTCGCATTGCCAGTGATCTCTGTGACTCTTCTGGATCACTCTCATACTCCACATCTTCTTCAACAGCAGTAGCCCCAACCCGACGTTCGATCCTCTTATCTCTCCCTTCTCCTTCACCCTCCTCATCATCACTTGCTCCACGCCTTCGCATTGCCAGTGATCTCTGAGACTCTTCTGGATCACTCTCATACTCCACATCTTCTTCAACAGCGGTAGCCCCAACCCGACGTTCGACCCTCTTATCTTTCCCTTCTCCTTCACCCTCCTCCTCATCCCTTGCTTCACGCCTTCGCATTGCCAGTGATCTGTTGGACTCTTCTGTATCACTCTCATACTCCACATCTTCTTCAACAGCGGTCGCCATCAATAGCTTCCTAATATATTCCGAACAATTTCAACACCAACAAACTCCAAAAACCTAGAATTTCTCGGGAATGAAAGAGCAATTTAAAAAAAAAAAACTACTCAAACAAAAGAAGCAGAAAGCAATTACAGAAAATCTCTATCAATCCCAACGTGCCCAAAGCCAGATAACCACTCAACAAATCACAGCCTTTAATCTCTCCAAAAACAACAAAATTCCTCAATGGGCGAAATCCCAGTCAATCCAAAAGAGCAAAAGCCGAAAAAACTATGAATTTATCAAGAATCGAAACACCAAGTTGAAGCAACTTCTGTAATCGAAGCCCTGAACACCAAAATTAAAGGAAATTAGAGTTAATTGTGCCTAGGAAGGGATCTAGGGTAGGGGACACGGGTAGCGTCGTGCGAACCCTAGATAATTTTGGGAAGATTGTCGTCAGGAATTGCGAGGCAAAGACTCGTGAACGAAAAAAGAGTAGGAAGGGTTAGGAGAAATTATCTGATTTTCAGGGGGTAGTTAAGGAAACTCAAAGTCAGTTGAGGATTTGGAAGTTTCTAATTGGTCTTGCACTGACACGTGAGATGGCAATCTTGCTTGAAACCTGACCATGAGAGAGACTGACTCACTCGTGCAGGATAGCTTCCGTTGGAGGAAACTGATTCTTCTATCATACGCCTCGCGAATGAGATTTTGCCACGTGACAATCTCAAAAGCTATGACATTACTTGTCTTGTTACTAAATCTGAAAGAAAGTTATCCAATTAGCTTTACTTAAAAAATAAATTTAGTATATGTATATATATATATATATACTAATTAATAAATATTTATAATAATAATATAAGTACTAAATATCTGTAATAAATATAATATAACTAATAAATATCTACAATATACAAATTAGTAATTATTATATTAAAATTAAAATTTCACTGTGTATCTATATGTTAAAATATAAAAAAGCTTAACTTGAAATTTGAATTTGAAACAAATGCATGTATATATTAATATATATTGTTTTTAGAGATTTTAGTCATGCATTGACTACATACTAACATACTATTTTTTTACTGTATTAGATATGATATTCTAACTAATGAGTTTATAGATAAATATTATAGATGATATTAAATGAAATTAAAAACAAAATTAGATTAAAAAGGTAATATTTTAATTAAATAATTTGTAGATAAATATATAAATAATATCAAAGTAAACTTAGTGTGCATATGCAATTTTAACTTACAACAGTACAATTTTAGAATATCCAAATTAATTATGTGGCGCAATTTCTACATATATGCTTAATTTTTATTATATACACTATTATTATTATTACTATAGGTATGTATTTTATAAGAAGAATAATTTATTAAGAGACATGATAAGAGTAATTAATGATTATTATATTAGAAATAAATTATTCAAATTGTTCATTAAAAATAACATAAATTGCATATACATTTTTAATAAGTAGTGACAATGCGAAGTATATAACTTTTAATGAATAATTTAAGATGTTCATTTTTGATTCAATGTTTATTAATTACTTTTTTCACATCTCATAATAAACCAATCCTCTCATAAGATACATATTCTCATTATTATATATATATATATATATATTAAATTTTTTTAAATATTTCATGTGTCCTCACTCCAGGATGTTTTTGTAATTTTAATTAAACCAATGTAAAATATATTTTTTTTGAAAAAAAGAGAAGTTGAACGTTTTTCATTTAATATTATAATCATCTTTGCCAAATCTATTATTTGGTATTGTGAATGTCTATATAATTCTCAAGTACAAATGTATATAATTATTTTGAGCTTTTTTTTAATAATTTTGATTTAATTAATGACTACAATTAAATTGAGTTTAGAGTAGAGATTGAATTCAAATCGTTAAATAAAAAAATTGACAATCTGATTAATTTATTTTGGTTTACATCTTATGGTAGCCTGTAGGCTGTAGGCTGTAGCTAGTATTTAACTTTCATGTTGCACAAATGGGAGCACTTAAATATACAGCGTCGAACTTTTTCCGAATCTGCAACCATAGAAAACAAATTAAACTATAACAAGAATATAATTCTACCATTCATAAATTACAGCCAACAACTCATCATATTTTAAATAATAATAAAATAATATATATAAAAAGGCTTTAAAAATATATATATTGGGTTTATTAAAAATAAAAAATATTATGAAAATGAGCAAATTCAAAGAGAAGAGAAATATCCAGAAGAAAATGGAAGGAAGAAGAATAAGTTTGATACCAGAGCCCACATGTGGACAGGTAAACTGTGAGCAAGTATAGGTGCAGTTGCAGAGATTATCTGGAATTGACTTTGAGTTCTTGCATTTGCCCAGACATAAGGTGGCACACCAGAGGGGTTTGGTGACATCGCACTTTGAGTAGCAATCTCCATAGCAAGCTTTCAGTGACTTTGGAGGTGGAATTGGCTCACTTCCTTCAACACCTGCAACTGCTATCAGAAGCATCGCCACCATTATTGCTGCTGCCTTTCTCATACCATTTATCTCCATTTCTTCTTTCTCAAAGCTTTTCTTTTATGTATACTCTTTGTTAGTGGGAAGATGAATTTATATGAGCTTGATCAGTTATGAAGCATTTATGAATGGCAATTGGTTAGTAATTAATAATTATATTCTTTATTTCATTAGAAGCTTTCATTGAATGGTGCTCTAAAGTACTCATTAATGGCATGGCATTTAATAAGCACTTATAATTTATGGTTTTTCATTTATGTCTTTCTCTTTTCTTTGATGTCTGGGCCATATTCCCTTTGATCAGTCGATGTGCACGAGAGTTAGTCACTTTTTCAAGAAGGTTTAAATTCGAGATATTTTGAGGGCAAAATAGAAAACTTTGAAGCCCTGTTTGAGGTGTTTCATTGGATAAGACTATTTGTATTATATTTGATAATATTATATAAGTTATTTATGATAAATTTTTATAATTTTATATTTATTGTGATAATATATAATATAATAAATTATATAACAATAATTATATCTTGTATTTATTAATGAATAATGAATTATATAAAATTAAATAAGATAAAAGTTTGATTATTTTGACTAAAATATTTTTCACAACTTTAATATTTTTGTGTAAAGATTAGATTAATAAATAATTTAATAAATTTAATATTTTTTAAATATTATTTTGTGTTAAATTAGACAAAAATAATTGTAATAAATTTTTTTATTTTTATATATTTACTTTTTTAAAAAAACTGACTAAAAATAATTCTAATAAATTTAATAATTTTTATATCTAAGAATATTTTAGTTAAAATTATCAAACTTTTATCCTATCAAGTTTTATATGACCTTATCTCACTCTCTTCTTTATTTTTTATATAGTAATTATCATAAAAAAACTCCTAATTATATAAAGTGCGTATCAAATATCGTATAAGATTATTTAACTTATCCTATTTTATCTAATTTTATACCAAATACCAATATAAATTTTTCAAGAAACTTCCCTTCTCTAAAAGTGAAATATTTTAATGACAAAATAATAATTTTTTTCATGAGACAATAAGCTCCCATAAAAGACCAAATAAAATCACATGTACACTTTTAAAGAGAGATTTGTTTGTAACATAAGGACCACAATCTTGTCCTGTTACAAGATAAGATCTGTCCCTATCTAATGACCTTGAATGAGACACATCATCTGATGTACCTCATCTAAAGGTCATATGACAACTGAACCGATCCTTTGACAGAACCGGATCCAGACGCGTAAAATAAAATCTTTTGTGACGTTTTATACAATAAATATCTTAAATGATTTCTTTTCTTTTAAGGGTGTATAATTAAACTACTAACTTAAAATATAATAATAATATAATTATCTATAATAATTGTTACCTTTATAGGTATAATATCAATTACCTTAAATTAGTGGTGTAGGAACAAACAAATTCAGGGCTATGGTGTTATCAAAGCGCCAGTGTCCAAGAGCCAAGATTGGGTAGCCTAGAGCCAGGATTTATCCAAAATTAAGTTCCTTATCGCTTGGACTCAAATTAAAGTACAAGAAATAGTCAAATACAATAGACTCTGACACACAAAGGCATACGAACTCGGTCTTCAGCTAAAACGACAGACTCTGAGAAAATACCGAGTTTCCTGTGCGTCGCTACGGGATACCTCTCAATTACAAGAAACCTAAGGAGAATTTTCTGGGGTCTTGAGAACTGTAGATGCCTCACCCTTATGTGCCATGATAGCAGCTTTAAACTCCTCTACTATGAAGCCATCCTTGAACTTTAAGGCAAATGTGGAGAGACCATTCTTCCCTTCAGTGGCACTGTTGACGCAGGCAAAAGTAACACCTTTCTTTTCCATATTTGTTAGCTTCATATCAGGATAAAGACGAGCATTCAAAATCAACCTGTAATTTCCCCTGGACCTCATAAGAAGTCTAGCTTTTTCTGTCCCAATTGTAGTAACATTGACCTTCAGTTCCCCCTTTCCTCGTTCCTTCCAACCTCCATCAACAAATTCGAACAATACAGAATCTGCATTAAAAACCACTTTCTCATTTTCTTCACCGGTTTCAACTACAACCTCCTGCATTGTTGAGAAGCCACTTCCCTCACTCTTAGAAACAGCTGAGCTCCCTGATGCCCCAAACACAGAACTTCCATTGTTGGATAAACCCAGACCAAAAGGCTTATCATTTTTCAATCCAAAAATAGAACCAGAACCACTACCCAAAGCAGACCCCTCATTTGATAAAGACCCAAAAGAAAACGATGAAGTAGAAAATCCAGTACCAGCAAGACCCGTGAAGGCATTTTGGCTACTTGAAAGCTGTTGAAATGACTTCAAAGAGGCACCTTCAGCACTTGGTTCTTCACCTTCAACTTTGTTAGCTTTCTTATCCTCATTGTCAGCGTTTTCTTTCTTATCATTGTTTTCAGTATCATTATCTTCTTTAGTTTGTTCTTTATCTACCTCACTGGCAGTCTCCTTATCTGCCGCATACTTATCCTCATTTTCATTACTATTGCCATCCTTACTTTGATCATTATCTACCTCAGATTTATCACTTGCACTCTCCTTCTCTGCAGTATACTCCTTTTCAGTGCTTTCTTCAGCAGTATTCTTATTTGCAGTGGATTTATCCTCCACCTCGTTGCTTTTGTCCTCAGACTGCTTATTATCCCCAACTTCAGCTTCCTCAGAATCTTTGGTTATGCCATCACTTCCTTTTTTATCATCTGCAGCAGTGCTCTCATTAGCCGATTGTGCTTGAGTAGTAGCCTCAGCAGGATTAGCACTGGATTCAGTAGGAGCAACCAAGCGTATTCCAGCAAAAGGATTTGAAGATGGGGCAGAACTAGTCTGTTGGCGACGAACTTTGACTATTCTCCTGGTTGCCAGAACCTCATGGCTGGCCCTCTTGAAAGTTCCAGTCTCAAGCTCTGGGGTATCTTCCTCATCATCGATAGGAGTATCTCGAGTGAGCTCCCTTCCAGCAGCTCTTTTCTTTGAAGGTGGAAGGGCATTCTCAGCATCCTCCATTGAAGAAAGATATCAACAATCTACAACTTAAAAACTTCTGTTTCACCAAGTTGGTGTAAATCAATAGCTGCAATTGGAAAAGTACAATGTTCATTCTTTTCTCCTCAAATAGAGGGCCAAATTCAAGGTAATAAGAATGAAACAATCTCCATACATCATAGTGTCTGTATCACAAAATCACACATCCATACCGAGAAACCTCATAACAGACACTCAAATCAAATGTGCATTTTATAATATTTTAAATATCAATAATTGAACAGAGAGTAAAAAAAGAAGATACGGATAAGGCTTAAAACAAAAAAGTTGAGAAGAGCTAAAAATTACAGAAAAAAAAAAAAGACGAGAAGAGGTTAGGAAGCTGAGGTGGAAAAGAGATATGCAGCTTTAAAAACAACATAAAATAAGAAGAGAGAAGAAGCCACAAGACTGTACGTTTGGGAGAAAACTGAAACACCACTTGAAGAGGAGAAGATCGATAGAGGCAGCAACGCAGAAACAATCAAAAGATCAAAGCCATACCTAATCAAAGAGGAAGCTCAATTGACTTGAGCGGTGATGGAAGTCGCACGAATAAAAAATTACAGGAAAAAAAAACCAATACCTAGAGCAGAGCTATTTGATGGGAGAGATGTTTCTGCCCTAACCCAGATGAGAACCGGAGAAAACTAAATTTCTAGGTGAAATACTGAAATGGTAAGTTCCACTTCTCACATATTGGCTCATGTATCTGGCTGTATTGAGCTGCGTCCAGCCGTATCTCAGTCGTGTCTGCCGTATCGGCAACTGAAAAAATACAAAAATAAAAAAACCTGGCTGGATATGCCTAGGATATGTATCCAAGTGTTATCGTACACATATCGGTGTCGGATACGCGTCCAACACTGATACTTTTGCCATTTGCATGTATCAGTGCTTCATAGTTGGAGGATTTAAGTTAAAGATACGATGAAGCCAATGGCATTCTATATTCACCAAGACAGCCTTAACTCCCAATGTCTTAGAACTTAGGGTTTGTTACAGAGCAAGTCAACAAAACAAAAAATTTATTGAGCTCAAAATCATTCAACCTGTTTGATAACCATGGCTTCAAAAAGAAAACAGAAATCCCTCCTGAATACACGTAAGCCAGTACCTTAAAGGCTGCTGAATGATTATTGCAAAAAAATGAGCAGGCTAGGCTTTAATAAATTTTTTGAAAAAGAAATTTATACCATCTCAAATTAATAAAAACTGGCATGCAAGTTCTATTTTAAAGCACAACTGTATAGCATCAGACCACAATATCTTTGGCTAATTGAAGTACATACCCAAAAAAAAATTAAATACTACGGATTTAAATAGAAAACTTGCATGGGATATTTTGATTTTGCACATGCCAAATATCAAAAGGCAACAAAAGACAATCAGAAACCATCAGGTACTAGACATAGGATATTTTATTAAACCATAATTATTATATTGTATAATCAGAAATTCATATTTACAATATATTAGATTAAAATATATTGTCTCTTCTCTTTTTAGATGCTTATTTAAAGGAGTTTAAACACGAAAATGTATACTACCAATAGAAGCATTTAATTAGCGACATATGTTACAACATATCAATACAAAATTATAATTCTAATGTAGATCATAAATTCATAACTTAAAATATTAAACAACTTGTTTAATTTTTCTCATAATCTTTGTCATCAAATCCTTCAATTTTGAGTACGGAACAGCAAAGCGCTACAACAAAAAGCAAGGGAAAAGAAAATGATAGACAGCTCAGAAGATTCGCTTTAGATCATCACAATAATAAGGATGTTTAACTCTTGAGCATTCTAGGCATTAAAATACACAAAACACCAGCTGAAGCAATTGATGGGATGACAGTCACAGTATATGCATAATTTAATGAAAATGTTACAAGTACTCTGAAGGAGTAAATTGCTTCTTCTTTTTTTGATAAAAGTAAATTGCTAATGTATTATTCGGTATTGAGTTGAGTTTG
Source organism: Ceratonia siliqua (assembly GCA_034509205.1). Classification (NCBI taxonomy): domain Eukaryota; kingdom Viridiplantae; phylum Streptophyta; class Magnoliopsida; order Fabales; family Fabaceae; genus Ceratonia; species Ceratonia siliqua. The sequence continues at coordinate 1,317,245 of JASKGM010000009.1, forward strand.
TATTTTGTTCCAAGACAGTTTATGATAAATGATGTACCAATTAAAATAGTATCATTATTATTATTATTTTAAAAAAATTAGAACAAGATAGAGCAGACAACAATATCTCAACTTGCTTATGGATTTATCATCAGCAAAATATATGGTAACACAGTTACTTTAACAGCTGCAATACCACTTACAGAAAGGCAAACAGTTAAATCGAATTCACTGCCCTAAATAAACTTTCAAATATGATTTAAGCCACTATTTTCCGTACATGGTCCTCTCAGAAAAGAGAAAGCTCATTAGAAACCCAAAATAATTTACAGGGATCTCATTAAACAGAGATATGGTTCTTACCCCTAGGTAGCACAAGTAAAATGAATACTTTCTGGGTGTAAAAACCAAATCAAATACTCAAATAGAGATAAATGAGAGCAAAAAGTAAACAAGGCTTATACAGGTAACATACAACTCTAACGAAAGTCATAAAAGATAGGTCAATTAAAACCCAGAACTCCATCTCCTAGCAACCAAGCACGAACTTAAACCCTACTTAATGGATACTACCGAAACACCTCCAGAACTAAGCATTAAGAACATAAAAACGAACTGCACACGATCATAAAGCAAGATAGTAAATTTTTAACACAAACATCTAGTACGTAGCAAAGATATAAAACCCATAAACGAATATAGGGTATTGGAATAAGAATGAACTGCGTATGTACGAGAACATACCCGATAAAACAACCCCAGGCAGAAGCAAGAACCTAGTTATCCCACCGGCAAGATGAGAAGCGGTGTTCGTAAGCGAAGAGAGAGAAAGAGGGATCCAGGGAAATAATGGCTGGGTTTTGATTTTTATTATAAAGTTTTTGCAACTTGGGAAATGGAAGACGGAGGATGCAGCTTCCCTTGAAATTCTTAGCTGAGCCACTGAGGTCTTCGATTTGTGGGACGTTTTGTTTTTGGACTACGATTTTTGAGACAAACATGTCTGAATAGGGCTCCACAGCCAGATTGGGCTCACTAGAAACAAAATTATTCTGGGCTTCGCATTTTTTAGCCTAAACATTAATATAAAATTTAATAATTTTTCGTATTTATATACCAAAATTGTAATAAAATTTTTAATAAATATACAATTTGTTTCTTGAAAATATCTGATCTCTCTTCAATGATCACTAAAAAATATTTACTGTACTAGTTAATATTTAAATTTGACTAATTTGTTGCATTTTAATCCCTTTATTATTTAATATTAAAAATTAATGTGATTATAAAAATTAACTTAAATCCAATAATTGAATCGTATGTAAATGTGGAAATTAAATTATACATTTACTCTTATTTTTTCTCGTCTCTTCTTTAAAAATATCTTTCATTTGAATCTGATCATATATAAAGAAATGGTTAAAAAAATCGGTTCTTTATGATTGGATATGACTATTTATATTCATTATATATGAATTTCGAGATTGAGAATAATGAATTTTAGAATTCTCAAATTTCTAACGATGTTAATGGATCTATTCATCTATATTAAAAATAGATACACGCTACACATTGTTCGTTGTCAATATATTGTGATTAATGTAATTTTGTATACTATTTTTTTACATTACTTTTATATTTTTTTATATTTATTATTTTATTATTATAATCTATCATCTATCATAATTATTATTTCATAATATGTTAATAATTAAAAGTAAACGTATATAAAAAAATGTAGCAAAAGATGTACAAATAATTGAAGCAGCGTATACTTCTTTGATTTTGTACCCTAATATTTAATGTTGTCTCTAACTCTTAACCCTTTCTGTTCCCGGTCAAGTTTATCTAATGAGAAAGTCTTTTCTTACAATAAGAATATTTTATAATTTGTAAAAAAAAAAAAAGAAGTTACTACTCATTATAATAATAAAATGAGAAACCCAGAAAGTGAGTAATAACAAATAATTGAAGAAAGAGATTATGAAATTTGTATAGATACTATGATTATGTAGATAGCGTTACCCTTATCTAAAAAGTATTAGTCAATTTGACATACTGTCCATTTCGTTTTTCATATTAGTGCATTCATTTGTCAATTGAATTATTTTTTTTATTCAACATAAGCGTCAGCTCATCCTTACCTCCAATGGTAATTTTACAAACATTCCACTCACAAATTTCATTAACCTGACATGATGAATACGATAATATACAGTCAGATAAAGTGAATTTGAAAAGAAAAAAAAAAGTTTACTGTTTCTGTACCAAGCGGCTATAAAAGGAACGTATCTCCAGTCTCAATGATTTTATTATTAAAAAATGTTACTCAATCAAAATGTGTTTAGTATGTTCTTAATATTTTAATGAACCATTAAAATTTTTTTTTTTTGAATACGTAATAGATCAAGGCTCTCGATTAGCCCATTCCTGGATCATTTCAACGTTTGACAATGAAAGTATACCTAAAATTATTGGCAACTTGAGCAAATTTCAGAATGAAACAAAAAAAAAAACTTCCTATATGTAATTAGCAAGACACGATACAGATTGAAGAACTTCAAAGTTTAAACTAAGAACATCTTGTCAACGAAGTAAGATGTCGGGGAAGAATATTTATTTTCTCTATTAATAATCTAATGATTACAATCCAAGAACATATCAATAATTTCAAAACAAAAAATACTATCTAGAATTTGGGCAGGCAATCATCACTAGTTCAGCTTTTCTACATTCACAACGGCACGAGAATATCGAGGTAAAAAGCCTCAACAGAATATGCTATCAAATCTGGCAAAATGTAACAAACTGACCGTATGGAATATAGTTATACCATGTGCAAGATGACAAAATTCAGGGCATTATAAAACCACAACACCAGGAAATGGAAACAACCGGTCCGTACAATCTCGTAATGGCCACCTTGAGGAAACCTGCATTTTGGATTCAATAAGAAAATGAAAATGACAACATGCATGGAAAAACAAAAACCATGTGTGGCTACATCCGAAGACATGCTACGCAGATATCCGCAGGCCATAAAAATGCAAAGACGTGGTGTTATTGAGAACACTATTCATCTGTTCTAGCATCCAAATCAAATGGAAGCGGTAAGTAGTAAATCAAAAACAAAAACGGGGCTGAGAATTCTGTATGTTAATTGTGTGTCCGGATCCCGTGCAGTCGGACCGACTGTACGGGTTCCAGTCAACAATCTTGGCCGTCCAATATTGATTGGACGACCAGGATTTGTTCGAAATTTTTTAAAAAAAATTGTTCGGGATGCGTGCCAAACTTTTTTAAAAATTCTGACCAAATCTTGGCCGTCCAACCAAGATTTGACCGGATCCCGTGCAGTTGGATCCCGACTGCATGGGATCCGGATCCGTTAATTGTTTACCTGCACATGGTAAAATATCAGTAAGCCAAAACCAAAAACGTTTATATACTAATGATAATTTTTTGTCCATGAAAACATATTAATCACTTTTACATTAGGTAATCAAGCAAACAATATTTCATTTTTTTATTTTTCTTTTTTTGAATAGATATGAATGACCAGCATGTTGAAGCCAACGTAATATACGAGTTTTACTTTCTTTTCTTATCCTAACCTTAGATAAACATCAATAGGAGCTGGAACCGACTGTCTTGATGAGACCTAGTGATGTGGAGTAAGCACTGTCAACAAAAGAGAAAATGGAGTAAGGACCAAGAAACAACAAATCTAACCATATTATAATAGAAATTAAAAATGCCCTTATATGAAAGAAACGTTCAAAGGTAAGGTCAATAATCTAGAGTAGACAAAAGCAAGATTCTACCGAGAATACCATCAGTAGTATCCAGCAGATTACCCTGGACAAGTTAATAAACTAAAGGCAAGAATGTGCAATTTAGCAGCACATTAGTTGTTACTATATCCCAAGCCCAATAGTCGCAATAATTTATGGAAAAAATAGGTCAGAGGGTTATGAGACTTAATCAGTGGTTCACTACTGACAGTGGACATAATTTTATAACTACCTGATTCCCAAATATACAGCCTACTAGTAGCAGAGTATATGATAAATTATATAATAAGAAATCTAGAATTGGTAGGACTCGGGTGATAAAAGTAGTCATAGTAAAAACAGCAAGTTGTCAAAATGGGAGTTAGAAATGGCACTTCAGAAACAATTAATCACCAGAGACAAAATTTGGATTTTCACACCGCCCCAACAAATTGCTTTTAGGCCGACGGGGCTCCTTCATTATTCGTACCCCACTCTTCATCAGCCTCGTTACCATTAACGAGTACTGCACCATCTGTAGAATCAGCATCCACCACAACTACCTCCTCTTGGCTTCCTTCCTCTCCATTCTTTTCCTCCTCTCGTTCCTCTTCTCCCTTTTGCTCAGTCAACTGTAACATAAGGGCAAAAAATTACATAAAGCAACAGTCTAACACCACCAATAACATTTGATTGGAAATCCTCTTTCCATAACAGAAAACAAAGTACAGTATTATGTAGTTAATGAATTCATGCTGTGTTAGATCTTTAAGTAGTATACCTCATGATTAGAGTCCCCATTCTCAAGAAGCACCTCCCCTTCTTCAATTTGCATGTTTCTGAATGCATCAACGAGGGTAACATGTGATTTTCCAGCATGATTGATGTACTCCTCTGCAGGAGGGTATACACCCCTAAAAATAAACAAAAAGTTAGTAAACATCATTTGTTTGAGATGTTTTGCACACAATGCGAACACAAGTCATCAAAACTGCAAGAAATTGTGCACTCCCACACTCTAACCTTGTCTGTACAGCTTTAGACTCAACAGCAACTGCAACTTGCCAGTCCTCAAACAAATTAGGATACTCCTCAGGATCAGCCAATGACTCAGCAGCTTTGGGATTAACCTGTGTAAAGCAGCATATATATACATAAGAAATATATCATTTATCTTTAACCAACATTCCTTCTGTCAACATGATAAGCCTCCTTGGACAAGGAAATGGTATGAGGATGAGAAGTCCTACACACAATATCATGTGCATGACATAAAAGTCAAGCAGTTTCACTGTACCAAAAATATAATATATCTGAATTAGAAATTACCTTATTGAGATCTTTTCTCCAAATTTCTACAATCTCTGAGACCTTGCTTGGGAGATAAGATCGTGCCATTAAAGCAGCCTCAGGAATTCGATTGCTGCAAAAGCATAATTCAGAGATATATAACTGCAATCTAATCAACTTTTGTCCCCTTGTGTCAGTAGTTTAAGAAAGGAAAAGGGTACAACTGTAGAAAATTACCTTTCTACCAATAGTTGAAGGCAGTCTTCAAGTTTACCCAACATAAACAAGCAAAGGAATGCAACATTGTTCTTCCCTTGCTCTTTAGCAAGGGTTGCAAGTTTCGATATTCCTTCAGCATCTCCTAAAGAAGAATATAGCAGTAACAACCCACTCAAATCCATTGCATGCTTTAAACATTCCTCAGCCATTTCTAGCTGCAAGAACAGAAAATACAGTGAGCTGCAATGGAACAAGAGATACCCAACATGAATCAACACCAAGTGCCTACAGAATTGTTACTCATTGTGTCACGAAGAAACTAAAACACCCAACACATCGTACATTCGAATCAGCATCTAGAACTAAAAGCATCTGAACACAACTTGTCAATAATAGAAATTCAACCAATTATCTTAATTTGTCCCTAATTAAACCTCTATAACCTCTTGCACCCCAAAAGCTTCAACAAGGCATATATATGTCCATGATGTACGCATGGTCATATTCAGAAGCACATTACCAAGACACTCACATTCATACATTTGGATAAGGATATTTAAAAAATGTATTTTTTCCTAAATGTGGGAGAAATTAAAAACTTTGCCAATTCATTTCACATAGAAATCACTTTTCTAGTAGACATAGCCAATTCTCCTAACTGCTTCCATTTAGACTTACTCTGCACTTCTGTTGCAATATCCTGCAAAATGAACATGAATATTATATTACTAATGATATAAGCTGACAAATCAAAATCATTCCAAAGAGATATGAAGAAACTTAGGTACCCAATTGACAATTTTTACATGTCTAGTGATATCTCCTTGTAGGCATAATACATGAACTTACATTTGCCACCTCTAATCTTCCAAGCTGCATCGCTAGCTCAAATCTGTAGTCAGGGTCAGTAGCCACTTCAAGAGCATCCTCTATCATCCCTCGTGATTCCAGGAAACGAGCCACACTATAATTAAATCAAGTATAGAATTATGACTTATAAGTCATTGGACCACCAAACTTTAATCTGAGGCTCTAATAAACTCCATATGGCATATAGAACAGTATTCATACAAGATAATGCATTGAGGCTTGGAATTATAAAAGCATGAAAAGCAAAGAACAATAATTTACAAGTAAGAAGACTGCATAGAGTCCAGAATAACATCTCAAAGAATATAAGACACAAAGTGCCATCAGTAAGCAAACAAAATTTATCTGTGTCCAAAAATTCTGTGGTCAGATTGGCATTTTTACTCATGGAATCAGTATGCACTTTCATTTTTCTAAGAAGATAACAAAATGAATAGAGAAGCTCCGCACAAGATTGCATAAAGATGAATATAAAACATCGTAATTATCTGCATATACATAATTTTATGAAGGATGATCCTGTTACTAAAAGCATATTTTTAACATATCAAACATAACTTCTAAAACAATGTAAAGGAAAATTCATTCTCTTTCATATTAAAGTAATAAAAGGTCACTGGTAGTTTTGTACCTGTTATGGTGCTCTTTAGGAATTGATGATAGAACTTCATTGGCCCTTTCCAAATCACCACGCATTACAAGAGTCTTGTACTCAATCAAGCTTAAAAGCAGTGTGTAACCCATGACACTGAAAGCAAATAATCAATAAATAGAAAAATAGTCAAGATGACTGCAAGTTGTGACTTTAGATAACAGAAACAAAAGGTCCACTTACTTGAACTCTTTATCTATCAAATAGACCCTACTTTGGCTGGCGAGATATCCCAACAAGTACATAGGGCGGTCCAAATGAAACATCGTAGTTACCTAAATTCAAAATGTTATGCATCAAGAGGCCCCATAAGACCCATGTAGTTCTCTATGTAAATATGCACTTTAGAAGGGATAAAACTTAATACCTCACCACCAACACAGTAATTAAGCCTCCAAGAGGAATTGTTGTAGATAAAACAATCCCCAACCCAGATGCCAGTCCTAACACGTTCATTCATTTCATGAAGGACCTCAAAGGCATCTTCCACCCCTTGCTCATCTACTGGTCTTCCATTATCCAAATATGATGCAACAATATCGCGCTGCAACAATGAATGTTATAATGTTTACAGTGCCTTGCACCACAGCATATAAAACATAATGGGACAATGTAGGAAAAACAGTGTCCATCAGAGAAAGCCAACATGGCAACAACTGTAAGAAAAGAATTTAGTACATCAGAATCCTCACATTGTACTTCAGGATGTAGAATGATGTATCACTAGCAATCGTCACTAGATCACCACTATCAGCCCAGTACAGGTTCTGACACAAGAAAAAAAAATTAAAACAAGATATAGGAAGAAGAAAAGCAGAAAACTATATGTTATCTAATGGAAGCACTTACTTTGACATTAACATCAATGCGACGGATTAACCTGCATTCAGCCCAATCGTAAAAGCAGATGAAATCATTTGAGCACATTGCCAGTAAAGTGCCACCAAATATTCGTTCAGCTGAAAATGTTGGTCGAATACTCTTCTTTTCCTGAAATAAGCATAAAAAATGTGTTTCATTAGAATATTAATATTTGAATAATATGCAGAGCTAGAATCAAGTATGAAAAATTAAAAAAATTAAATGCAAAGATGTCTTATACTCTTATTATTGGCATTGGAAGAACATTTCACAACCGCTTGTCAACTTGTTCAGACACAATGGTTCACTTGAGCAAAATTAGTAGCCAGTTTAATTTTATGAAACCCTCCTTATTAAAAAAAAGTACAAGAATGGCAGGACCTAGTTTGCTTTCCTTCTTTAAGAAAATAGCAAGAATATGTTGGATCTCACCATCTTAATTTAAAGAACAACTACAAACCTGGAAATTTTTGGTGAAAATTTTAATCCTCGATGTACTTTCTCTAAAGGCATATTCTCCTTCTGAAGACCAAACAAATTCCAGCGCCGAACCAAATGACCTATTTCTCCATGCCAATGCAGTGTATATAATATACTCACCATCTCCACATACAACAACAAACCTCCCATTTGGATTGTGCTTTAAACTCTGAAATAAAATAGGGAATCACTAGTTAGCCATTGCATACACAGAAACAAACAACCGGTGATAATAATAAACCCACAGGACGGACTACTAATTTAAAGATCATTTCTTTCCACGTAGATTGAAGACGAACACAATAACATTTCCCAACCACCTATAAAATCTGGCTACATTGCATAGTTATAATTGAACCTATACTTATCTATGACCGAATTGCAAGCATACCCAAGATCTAGAAGAGAGTGGCCAAGGAGATGATTATAAAGCAATCACCACTTTTTCGTGTACAAACAGATTAGAAATTCATGCAGGGTTCAAGAAAAATGTAACTGAAAATTAGTGCATGGCTCATATAAGTCAAAAAGATAGAATGAGGAGGATACAAAAACTGCTGCCTTTTAAATAATGTACATATTCCTGTTTTCCAAAAGTCCATCAAGGATTGCATATGGGAGCAAAAATGATCAAAAACAGAGAACTGAGAAGCAATGCAAAAGAATGCAATCTAATATAAAACAGAAGGATTCCAACTCACCTGTGGGTAGAGATCACAGGTACCCAACTCCTTAACAGCTAAAGGTAACCTTTCTCCATCAGCAACCTAAGAAGCAAAGTAATTTTGTTTCACTCAAAGAAAAAGAACTTTCCACCCAGATTGTCAAATTGTGAACCGGAAGGCTAAGTTCTTGAATAGTATATTCATAACTAAAATTTTAAGATTGTTTATAAGGAATGCTTTACTTAATAAAACAATTTAATTTTTCACAAAGTGACAAATATCAATGTAAGACATAATAAGACTTGTTTAATAACATGCAAAGTCATATGACTCATCATATACCCAAAAGTCCAAACTCTAAATCAACATATCAAGAATAAAATCACAATATAGTAAGATGAATTTCAATTTTGAAAAATATAAATTGATATTCATTAAAATAAAGTTTAAAGACAAAGGTTTAAGGTTTCAAAAGGGAGTTGCAAAGACTCCAGGTCAATGAAATAGGGTTAAAAAGGAGGTGGATTGGCTTTATATAAACTTAGAATGAATTTCAGTTAATCCTTCCCAATAAGCTTAAGAAGAAGAAGAAAGTAAGTCATACTTTTGAATTTGGATTGCGCAAGACCCAGCCAAGGTTTGGCACAACCGAACTATATTTTCTAGAAACCAGAAGCTCTAGAATCAATGGAAATTGCACAATTCCAAGGATTCATGCAATTCTAAGGCCGATTCTGGCACACCCACAATTGGCATAGATATTCTAATCTTTGAAGTTCCAAGTTGTATTGAATTGCAAAAATCAAATCACGAATCATGCAATTGCAATATCCATGTTTTCCACTTCTTTCTCACATATTAAACAAAAAAAAGGGTAGAAATGAGCCCAAACCTCAACATCTGCTCCCACACTCTTTATATTGACAGTCTGAATTTCATTGTGTTTAGCCCAAATAATTTTCCCACTGTTGTCCATGCTGGCCACAGGTTCTTCTCTACCCAGTTTCACCATGATAGTTCCCTCATCATACCCAATCACAACCCTGCAGAGAAAGAAGTTATGATGTTTTATGTCATGACAATGAGGTGAAAAGAGACACTTTGCAGCTTTAAGAAAAGAAAAAGTGGCGTTGATTCTCCATTAATGGTGAGATTGATACAAACAAGTTTGTGTGATAAATGGTTTCTCTAATCAGAAATCAAATACGCAGACTTCATTATAAGGCAAGACTTGACACTATCATCCCACTCAATATAATTCTAGTAATAAGGGAAAAAAACTAAAAGAAATTACAAGCAATAAAACTCACCGACGTGAACTTTTCATGTATCCAATAGCCCAAACTCTTTCAAGACCATAATTCAATGTGTTCTCAAGCCTGCAAGTGGATTAAATCACCATGATAAAATATTAAAATTGAGGGTTAGTATCCATAATTTCAATTATACTTTTAAGTGACTCTACCAAAATCTTACAAAGTGTATTGTGGCGCGCAATAAAAATTAAAAAAAAAAAAAGAATTAGACAACATTGTCCTATCGTTCGGTCTCAAATTCAACGTCTTCTCAAGTAATCATCAAATCTAGACATTATATTCACCAAATGAACCCTTTCAAAACTTGATCTAAATACTGAAAAAAGCAACAAAAAAATCATATGAAGAAGAAACTGCAGTGTTGATGTTGAAAACCAAAAAGACAATTTGGCTTAAGGACTCATTCTACAACAAAAGTCAATTGAAGCTGGATCATCCAAGCCATGGAAACTATAATCTAGAAAACTAATGACTTTTATCAAAAGAAAGTAGCCCCTATAAGAGAGTGCAGACGGGGCAAAAAAACAAGATGAATGTGCATCTCAAATATTACCTATAAGTTGTTGAGTGCCATATGCGTACTGTACCATCCTCAGAGCCAGTAATGATTATAGGAAGTTCAGGATGAAAGCATACAGCAGATACATTGTGTGTATGACCTTCTAGAGTCTGGACACAACTTTTGGTCTGATAGTCCCATACCTGTTTAACAGGTTTTATCCATAAAACATTCCCTATTAATACTCATATGATAGATAGCCAAGAAAATCAAAGTGAAGAAAACAAAAAGATGAAAGCAAACCTTAGCAGTATGATCATCAGAACCAGTAATTAGATAAGGTTTGTCACCACCTGTAAAGTAATCAACACAATTCACCCCTTTCTGATGGGCATCCAATGTAAAATTGGGGTCAGGAGAGCCAAGATTCCAAATCTGGAAAGGGAAGATAAGAAGAGCATTAAATCATATATACATGGATTTAAGCAAAGAAAAAATTCAGAAAATAACTAGCAACAAAAGAACACATGTATACCTTTATTGTGCGATCCAGAGATGCACTGGCAAAGGTATTCGTGTCTTTAGGATTAAATGTCACTTGCATGACATAATGAGAATGTCCCTCAAATATTTGAGTGCACACCCAGCCTTTCTCCCAATCCCAAAGCTTTATGAGCATATCATCAGATGATGACAGCACGTAAGGAAGGGTAGGATGAACTGCCACACATCTTATGTAATCTGTATGTGCCTCAAATACTTTAACTTTATCCATTGTGTTGTAATTATATACACGAATAAACATATCATCTGCTCCAGCAACAACCAACTGTTTGCGTGCAATAAACTTGGCTGACCTAACTGCAAAATCATATTGTAATTGAGGACCATAGCAGTCTTTTTGAAGTAAGAAAAATACAAAGAAAATGATTTCTTCGAGCCATTGCATTAAGAGGTGGCAAACAATCCAGAAAAAGAACATGTACCTGGTAACTCGGTGACCTCAAAAGACTTCGCCATGGTCTGAAATAGCATCAAAGACATTTATTTTAAGTGCATATATTACAACCAAATCTCCATAGAAATTAATATAGGATCATGTACTGAAGAAAGGTTTATGAAATACTTCAAAATATATATACAGGAGAAATTTAAAAATTGTAAACTGAAATATTTTAAAATCTATAAATTCATATGGCACGCATGACAAGCCAAGAAGTCATATAATTTTATGGAGATTTTCGAACCCACTTCCGTGTAGCAAATGCTGCAGTAATTTCAACGCATAATTCACATAAACGATCGCTAAAAGGTTCTTTCTATTCACTTTTTTATGATTGTGACATGCTACATAGGCTCTAAATATACAGCAATGACAAATTAGTTTGTTAACAACTCTCCCTTACTTCAGAGTATGTTCACTCAACCTTGTACCATCCACTCCTTTTTGTGTGCCTAGGTATGCATGTGTGTCTACACAAAAGGCCTAGGCTAAACAAACATGGAGGCGGGGTAGCTGTTCCCAAACTATGATCATAATTATGGAATTCACTATTCTATGTCAGTTTAAAAAATGAGTATAACAAACACAAATGATAAATTATTCTGCATATAATCAGATGTTAAAAGAACCACTTTATTTTATTAGAAGAAAAACATATAATTCATCTTGTAACTTAAAGTAAGTAATGAAATTGATTTGAGGAAAAAAGTTTAGTACACTAATTGCATCATGCTTTGTAGCAATATAGATATCCAGCATCACGTTTCTCAATTGCATAAAATTCACTGATAACAATATACGGCATTCAATTTCACATACCTGAGACTGGTAGTTGTAGATACATACAGTTCCTGAGTATAAACTTGCTAGAATCCTGCATTAACAATGGCAATATCACATAAGTCAGCAAAACGTCCAATCATCAACTATTTAAGTATCTTACTATGCTCCACAATAACTAAATAATGTCAACAGTAGCCCCCAATAACAAACATTGATATTAGTGACGAAATCCTCAGAAATTATCCTTATAGATGCCACACTTGAGAAATAATTGAATGCTGGAGGCAACTGGAAAGGTAGACCCCTTTAGCAAATATCACTATTTGTAATGACAAGCAAAGAAGCATGGATGAGGCACTACCATGGTTCTGTTGGATGTAGATCCACAGATTTTACTCTTTCTGATCTTTGTGCAAGCTTTCTCTGATCCAAAGATTATAAAACACGTCAGTTAAGTAGCAGAAAGCTAAATATCCACAGTGTGCTTGGTTGCTCAGAAATCTAAATGAAAAAATCTCGTTGGCAAGATAATCAAACATTTCTCGGCAACCAAACAACAGTAAACAAGGCCCAATTAGCGCATAGACTTTGAATTAATAGACGAAATGACAGTACCTTGATTTCGAGTCTGAGAGGCTGCAAATGCACGTAACAAGAAAGAAACAAACACAAGTTAATGTACAATTCGACGTTAGATCCCATTGAAATCGAAATCACATAAATTAATAAAAAATAATTAACAACATAATCAGAAAATATCAAATCGAAGCGAATTGGCTCCAGATCTAAGGAGTACAGAATGCAGAAGCATTTGCGAAAGGTCAGATCAAAGAACCAGCTCACCATTTTTACAGATTGGAGAGTAACTAGCTCTGATAGAGAACAAAGGCTCGGAGATCAGAAGCCGAATTCCACGAGCCCAAGAGATCGAGCTCCGAGAGAGAGAGACAGGGGGGACGAGGGGACAAAGGTTTTTTTGTATGGTAAGAGAGCACTGTGCAAATATGATGGGGGGGAAGAGGGGAAAGGAGGAGCGGTGCTTCGCAGTAAAGGAATAGATTTACGAAAATGCCACTGGTGGAGTAATGCTCTGTACGAAGTCCCACTGTATGGGGCGGAGATTAGATGGTTAATCAAAAGAATGTGATAAGATGGACGGAGGATATGCAAACAGTCGTGTCTATTAGGGTGCTAACAACGTGCTCTAAGGAGTAAGAAGGGTGCTGACGTGCTTGCCATGGTGGCTTCCTGGGCCCCGCATTTTCCATTTAGGAATGTAATTGTTGAGTCAGGCACTCTTATTAAAGACATTAACCTCATTAACATAAAGGGTTGCCATATTTTTCCACACTAATTAATTTATTGTTGTCTTTTCTACGGACAAAATTATTTATAGTTACCTAATTGAACACTACATTTTTATATGGCCTTTTATATATATACATATATATATATGTATATATATCAAATTTTTATTTAGTATCGTTTATTGTTCATCTATAATTCATATAAAGTAATCATAACATAATAATCACTTTTTATAATTAAATAATCTTTTTATAAAGAATAAATAAGTAAAAAAATATATTAACAATAAATGACACTAAATAAAAATTTGATACTCCATTCAATACCTATAAATAATTTACCCTTTTATATATAATTATAATTTTAAAAAAATCAATATTATCTACTAATTTATAACTTGTCATAATCTCTCTTTATGTTTAGTAAAATAAAAAATTATTATCAAATGCATATGAGTAATTATAAATTAGTTTATATAACTTTTTTTTTGTTACAAAAGAGATTTATGACCTATGAATTGAGAAAATGATAGAGTATAGGGATCAAATCCAAGACATTATGTCTGAAATATTAAGGTTGGTGTCATACGAGCTATCAACTCACTCGATAAAAAAGAAATATTTTAACTTCTTATATTTTATGCAAAAAATTTCTTATTCAAAGTGTTTTAAGTTTTGAAATAAATTTTTTATTTTTTTAAAAATTTGTTATAACTCATGATAATTATTTAAAATCTTATTAATAATTTACTATCTTAAAATTTTAAATAGAACTAATTATCATGTTAAGTCATTAATATAATTATATAATTTAAAAAAAACTGATTTTTTATAACTCAAAAGATAATATCGTGTAGTTAGTAAATATTAATAATTATTTAAAAAAAACAAAACTTCTTCATTATATCTCTATTTTAAAAAATTAAATAATAAGTTGAATATACTAATTAATTCAAGCATTGCTCTAGAGCATATTTAAAGATTGACATTAATTCAAGTTAACAAGTAGAGATCTTATAGATGATGACCAAATTTTGTTATTGGTCAAAACTAACTCAGTTCACGCTTTGATTTAAAATATACACAACTTTTGAAGAAAGAAATTTATTAAGTGAACATAATATATTACAACTGGAACATGCAACTTTAATAAAAGGGCATACGTGATAGACTGATGGTAGTGACTTATTTAGGAAACACCTGCTCCAACCATGAACAAGTGATCAAGTACAGCAAAGCATTACATGTCTTCTGGCCATCAGAAGTTATTCTTTTGTTTCAGAGTTGTCCTAAATTGCAGTAGTGATTTCAGCAGCAGAAAGGTTTGTCTCTTGAGGTAGCCCTTTTAATCTTGTTTGGGAACTTGGAGACTCAGAGATGAACAATTTATCTTAACCATGATGAATCCTTTGTCACAACCAAAAGCAAGCCTGTAGGAAGCAGTGATGCCAGTGAGTTAAGGATAAGTAACAAGTGTTCTATGTACTTGGTAACAAGTGTTCTATGTATTTGATATAGTCAAAGGAAGGTTCAGAGAATTTACTGATGTGATCCTTTCTTGTATCCAATACTCCATACTCTCTCAAGACCATAGTTCAACGTTGTCTGAAGCCTGCAAATTAGCGACAACAAAACCAGCAGAACAAAATCAGTGAAGTTTAAGAATTCAGACTAAACTAGAAGTAGTAACTTTGGGTGAAAACCTGCTGGTGTCATTGATCCAAGAAAGAAAAGGAAAAAGCAAAAATCTAAAAGAGAGAATGAGAAATGCAATAGCTCAAGAGTTAGTTACCTGTAAGTGTCTGCATCCCATATTTTAACAGTACTATCCTCTGAAGCTGTTATTATTATAGGAAGCTCAGGATGGACACATACTGCAGTGACATTGTTTCCATGTCCTTCAAGTGTTTGAACACAGTTTTTAGTATGATAATCCCACACCTGTTAAAAAGTGAATTTAGGTGATGGAGGTAAATTTCTCAAAATACTGTAAAACAGAGAAGACTAAGGAATAATTGATCAGCAAACCTTAGCAGTGTAGTCATCAGAACCACTTAACAGATATTGTTTATCGTTGCTTGTGAAGTAATCCACGCAATTCACCCCTTTCAAGTGTCCTTCCAAGGTAAAACTTGGAGTTGAGGAATTAAGATTCCAAATCTACAAGAGACACGATTGAAGCAAAGTGTTTGAGTTAACGAACTGAAAATATGCAGTTGTGAGATTTGTAGCTAAGGGCACCAAGGATACCTTCAAGGTGCCATCAAGGGATGCACTGGCAAGGCTAGCTGTGTCCTTTGGATTTAAGGCAACTTGCATCACATAGTGTGAGTGCCCTGCGAAAGTCTCAATACAAGCCCAACCTTTCCTCCAATCCCACAGCTTTAGAACATGGTCATCAGAAGCTGACACCACATAGGGCAGGGAAGGATGCACAGTCACACTCCTAATGAAATCTGTATGCGCCTCAAATTCTACTACCTTTTCCATTTTTTCATAATTGTAGACACGCATAAATTTGTCATCAGTTGCAGCAACAACCCAGTTTTCGCGAGCTATGAACTTTGCTGATCTGACTACAAGTATTTAGAAGGACACAAAACAAACATACGGTAAATAAGTTAAGAACTAGGGCAAAAAAAATTAATTAATTACAGCCAAGAAGGAACCAAAACTTTATAGTTTATAGAGGTGTTGCATTGTGACAGTTACCTGGTGATTCACTGACCTTGAAAGACTTTTCTTCGGTCTGTAATAGTATCAACAAGTTAGCACTAAATGCCTTTTTCAAAATTTTACAACTTTTAAAAAAGAAAGACAAATACAGGAAGATACAGAACAAGTTAGCACCAAATTAATGGGAATGTTGGAATATTTTCTTACTATCAATAATGCCTGTTTCTTTTTAACTGCAGACTTCGAATATAAATGCTTACCTTCGTCTGATAGTTCCATACGGAAATAGTTCCTGAATACAAACCCACTAGAATCCTGCATGAGAAAATCAGTAAGTATAAGTACTTGATCAATGCCTGATACACATAAATTTTGCACCAGTAAACTGCTATCTGGGGCATGTTATCCTAATCTCATATATTAGAATTCATGTGTCATTACCATGGCTCAGTTGGATGCAGATCAACAGACTTCACTCTTTCCGAGTTCTGAACAAATTCACGCTGATCCAGAAATATTTAACAGTAAAATATTAGAAGTTTATTTATCAAGAAGCAAACTTTGATTATAAAAAATATAAGTAAAATAGATAGTTTAGAAAATAGCAATACCTCAATTTGAAGGGAGAGAGTCTGCTCCTACATAATCATAAAAAGCAACACGCAGATTAGTTAGTCCACAGTCGACAAAGTTTAACATTTTTTGGGAGATAAACTAAACCTCTGTTCATGGCCAAAAAAGCAAAGGAATAAAAACAGGTAATCTCCACTGAATTAAATAAAAAAAAAGAGAAGTAAACAAAACTAATGGCACTGACTTTGGCCTTATATCAAACAATATAAGATCAATGAATTTTCCATATAAAATAGCTAAACAAAGAATACAAATTAATGAAACAAATTGCCACTAGGTTCTATTTGGGGTGGACCCTCTCAAATCCCACCAGGCAGGAAAAAAGGCTAAACACAAACAGTACCATTGCCAATGCCAATGCCAATGCATAAGAAGGTACAGAAAATAAGGAACTCAAAGAAAGACAAAGTTTTTCTTTTCCCTTACAAAATGAAAGAATAAGAACGGAATGACCCACCATTTTCTACAGTTAAACTGTGGCACCAAATTTGAATATTGTTGATCAAATAATGCTGGGTTGGTTGAAGTGGTAGTGAAAGGATCGGGTGAGGGGGTTTGTTTATATGGTAAAGGATGCTTTGCAATTAAGGAATCGAAATTCATTGTATAATCCATAAACCCATAATAGTCTTCCATTCCCTATCACCCTTTGCCTTTGATTCCAAAGATTACTCTTGCGCGTTGTAATAGACGGCAGAGATTGAGCCGCCGAGCCCGTCTTCTCGGACTTAGCGCTTACTCACAAGCGGACACAAGGGAAGGGACAATTCAAATCCATGGCGAAATTCTCATGACGCGTCTTTTTAACTTACAACATTTCAACCTTCAACTAGTCAGTTTCTTAACCCCCTCTGCAAAATTTGCATTTTTGAAATACTAGTTTCGGAAAAATTATTAGTGCGACACTAAATTTTTATAAACACCAAGTTCTTATATGGTTTTATTATTATTTTCCTTTTTTGATAAAAAAAATTATTCGATTAAAATTATAAGGAAGTAATTAATTTTTATAACAATAATTTTTATTTATAAATAAAAATAATAATGAACAATGTTTGGCAAATATGGTGCCTATGGACTAGTTTCACAGAATATTAGTTTTATTAAAAAAATTCTATATTAACTATTAAGTGGATTTAAACATTTTTTTAAGTGTTACAAAAAGAGTAAAAAAAAAAAAAAGTTATGGATTGGGATTTGGGGACCCAACAGTATGGACCAAAGATGAATAATGCTAGAATTTGGACATCTTCTTAAATTTTATTTAAATTTGACGCTTAGATATTATTTAGGTAGCACGATTAAAATATAAGGGACTTAAAAAGGCAAAACTCGCAAAACTATATCATTTTATTTGTGACCCAAGATTGGTCTAATAATGAAGAGTACGTGTAATTTATAAGAGATTTTAGGTTTAAACCTTTATAGCATGGATTTGTATTAAAAAAAGAGTAAATTAATTTTTTTAATTTAAAAATTATTTTAATTATACGATTATTTATTTTATTATAATAATATACATACATTTTATTTAAAATTTAAAAAATCATAATTTAATATAATTTTAGATTTAATTTGAATTAAATTATTTATATATTTAAAATATCATTTATAAAAAATAAAAGTTTATAAAATTTAAATTATTTATTTATTCATTTAATTTTTGTAATATTGATATAAAAGAATAAAAAGAAAAAATTGAATATATTTTATAATTTTTTATAATTAATAATGTATAAATTTAAAAATTTAAACTCATTAAATAATTTTCAAACATTTTTTATAATTAATAATAGAAAATTTTAAAGATTATTAAAAATATTTTAAATATATAAATTATTTAAATAAATTTGAAATTAAAATTAAATTAAATTATAAGATTTTTTAATTTAAAAAAATTCATGAATATTTGGGTAATAAAATAAAGGAATAATAATTTTCTTAACTTAATTTGGAAGGAATTCGAATTCTATGCAGCATAACAGCATTGACGTTTCATTTTGGCGGCTGTAGCTTCTTCTATTCTATCTTGGTACGTGATGGCGGCTCTATCATTCATTGTACAAAGCCTTTCTTTGATGAGTTCATGTTTTTTTAATATAAAATGATATTTGTATACAATGTGCATTATAAACAATTTAATTCTTATAAAAAATTTAGAATTAATTATTTTTCAATTTTTTAAAGTATTATATTCGTCATTTATTTTCTTATGTCTTTACATAATTTTTTAATAATTTTTTAAAATAACATAAAAGAAAATATTATCTATTTTATTTGTTCAAAGAAAGAAATATATGGAAGCCATAATTATAAAAGAATAAATTATAATTATCTTTCTTAAAGTTTTAAAATATAACTCATATCTCTTTTAGCCTCATTTATCTTAAAACCTGTTAGTCAAATGCTAGCCACATGTTAATGCATGGCAGCATATGAATCCTATACTCATAAAAAACCTTCAAAACGAGCTTTGTTTCTGTTTTATTATTTTTTAAATAATTTTTTTAAAACAAAAAAATTTGTTTAGAAAAAATACTTTAAGAAATATTTTTAAAAACAAAAACAAAAACAAATTATTTGGTGTTAACAAAATGAAAAATTTTTTTTAATTAGTGACAAATTTTATGTATTTAACTATAAACAATACATATGAGATATCTTTACAAACTACATTATAAATTTAAAATATTTATATCATTAATATAAAAAATATTAAAATCACATTCAAGTATTATGTAATAATAAAAATTCTATTATTAAAGAGGATAAATTTAATTTACAAAAAATTATATAATACATGCTCTAATATATATATATATAAATATATATATTTTGGTTACATATGATTTTAATAGCACAGTATTAAAGGGCAGGTTTCTGGCCTCAGTGCCCTCACCACTATGATTTTAATGACACAGAGTTAACGCGCAGTTTAATTACCTTTCAAGATTCTCAAATTAAGTTGACCTTCTGTGTAGATATATTGGACTGGAGCTATGTGGTATATTCCAAGAATAAACTTCTCCACTTACCACGTTTCTCTAGCTTCCTCCATGTCCCTTCAAGTTCAACCCTTACAATAAGGAATGACCCTATTCAACCACTGAAATGCCATAACCTGCTTCCTAGCCATTGCTTCTGTATTGGTAGATTGGAGGTTGATCATGCCCATCAACTTCTCTTGTAGTCGGGTGGTAAATTGAGTGTTTATCTTTACATTAAGAGTTAAAAATATTAGTTATGGTATAATTTTTTTATTTAATCGCATTAGTCTAATTTTTACATTTTGATTGTAATTCAATTTATACTTAAATTTTCGTCACAAAACAATTGGTGCCACACATTTACTAATAAAATTATATCTTAACTAATAGTTATAATTTTTAATTTAATAATAATTAGTACTTGGTTTTGACAATTGGTATGAGGGGTATGAGGTTACATGTTCGAACCTTAGTTATCCCTAACTAACCACTATAATTATCTTGTTAAATTTTTGATACAGTGATAAGCGCTTTATATTAATATTTTGATAGTACATTGGGCATTTGTGTGTTGTTATGTGACAAGAGTGTGGATTGCTTTGATAGTATCTTTTGGTTCTAAGAGGCAGTTTGGATAAACTTGTACTTTTGAATATGTACTTTAAATAGAAGTGATTTTTTTATATAAAAAATAGATATTTGATATTGGGATGTAGTTATATAGAAATAATTTTACTGAAAAAATAAATATGTTGCTTTTAAATGTAAAAATATAAAAGTACTTTTAAACATGTAAAATGACTTAAAATGATATATAAAAATATTTTTTAAAAAATTTATAAAATATTTTAGGGGTATATTTGTTTAAAAAAATTTCTTTCTTTTTTATTGGACATGTCTGTTTTAGAAACTATAAATTTGGGCTAAAAAAAAAAAAACCGATGTTCCTACTTTTTTTTAAAAAAATAACCCCTTATACAAAAAAGCTTATCCAAATACCACTCTTAGACACAAGCACTTTTTTTAAAAAAAAAAATGAACTTCTTATTCTCTTATTTAAGTTGATCCAAACACCCTCTTACTAGTGAAACTAAGAGTGCTTGTTGTGTATGTTCTCTTTGAATTTGATTTAAATTCTCGTGTAATGCCCATAAATTGAAACTAGCATAGTTTCTTCCAAATCTTTAGGTTGCGTTTGATATGAGTCGCATTTTTCTATCATATGAATTGTGATTTAATTTTTAAGAATGTTATAAAATATTTTTAGTTGGCCCTAAATATTTATGAAAATGTTAGTTAATATTTTTTGGGAATATTTCATTATCATATTTGGTTTAAGTACAATTTTTTTAAAAATGGTAAGACTTTTTACAAAAATATTTTTGAACAACCATTCATTTTTTTTATTTATTTCTTCATATATAATAATTGATAAAAGTAAAATAAAATTAATTTATATAATTATATTATTTATTATTATTCTAATAATTTTAATATAAATACTTTATTTTATTAAATATTTTGATATTTATAATAATCAATACAAGCTTCTTTGTTTATTACTTCTTTGTCCATTTGATTTATTTGTTAATATTTGATTTATTTGTATATATATTTAATTTATTTTATATTTGATTTATTTATTTTATATTTGATTTATTATTATTCTAATAATTTTAATATAAATAAATCTTATTAAATATTTTAATATTTATAATATTTATAATAACTAAAAAATATATATGTATAAAATAGGGGTAAAATATATTTTTTATATTTAAAAAATTTATTCATGTTTATGAGAATATAAGAAATACTATCGAATATTTTAGTGAAAAAATTAGTCAAAAGTCACTCATGAGAATTTTAATTTTATGATAATAACTTTTAAAAAATATGTAACAAATATAAGAATCTCATTTTCCTAAAAAACTATAAAAAATTCTTCTACCAAATGCCGCACAGTATAATTCTTACATTCTGCAGAAGACAGAGACTACAAACTGAGCAGACTCTAGAGCATTATCACTACTGAAAATTCTTCCCAGCAAAGCTAATTCAGCAGCACAAAATTGTTACTCAAAACTGTTAGTTTTGAAAATGCCTAAAAATAGAGTCCAAAAGTATTGCCATTAAGTTCTGTGGCCATGTTAATGTTGTATAGGAAGTGACCATTCTTTGTATTAAGAAATGTTGTCAGTATTTAGACTGTTGAGAAAGTTGGTATCAGTTCTATGCATATTTTGTAATATGGGACTTTAAAGATCCCTTACTTAAATTTTCATTTCAGTGCTGTAAAAACCAATTGGCTTTAAAGAAATCCAAGTTAGATCATTTAGAAAGGAAGAACCCAATTCCGGTCAACTAAATAATATCTAAGGGGCTGATGAGTGAGAACCAGGACCTAAACGCTGACCTACAAATAATAGCTATCTTCAAGTTCAGCGGTCATTGATGGCAAGCCATGTGTTCTCATCTACCCTTTTAGAATTTGGATCCAATTACATTTGTGCACTGAATTTTTTTAGCACTGGCCATTCATTTTGATCAATGTTTTAGGGTAATAAAGAAAAAAATATTATCATCGTCTAAAATGAATATATAAATAAAATGATACTAAAAAGATCAGTTATATTAACATTAAAATAATTGAATTATGATCTAATTTTTTTAAGAATTTAAGAAATACTAATACTAAAATAGGGATATGGATCCCGTGCAGTCAGGGGTGACTACATGGGATCCATTTAGATCTTGGTCGTCTAAATTTGCATTGGACAATCAGGATTCAATTAAGTTTTTATTTTAATTTTTTTGTGTTGTATATTTTTTAAGATAATTTTTTTTAAAAAAATCCTGATAGATTTGGATTGTCCCAAACAAACTGAGCGATCCAAATTTGTTGAATTGGACCCAATGAAGTTAAGCCCTAGCTTCACCGAATCTAAATATCTAAAATAAATACAGCATACGACATATTATAAATATTATGATATAACAAAATATAAAATATATAACTATAATTTAAAGTATGATGTAATATTTAATTCATAACTAATGATATATCATACCAGAGAACCTATCAAAATGGGTATAAAGAGAAAGGTAAATGCATATGGTCCATCCGTTGCGTTCCTTTAGAATTGGCTGAGTATCTTTCCCCTCTCGCCGCGTATACAAGTCTGTGTCTTTCCCCTTCAGAATTTGAATTGAGAAAACAGAAGCTACTCACTCTAGCATGATACGCCCAACCCAAGTCCAAGATTTGTTAACGCCAGAACAAGAATCACAAATAGTTGAGCTACCAGAAACTTTTGACTCTCTGATTCTGCACTAAGAGGAGCTATATTTGCTAAGACAACTACTAATCAACAATTTGCTGAGCCATTTGCTTTCAAGTTAAGGAAAACAGTTAAAAAAACACCCCACTGATTAGCGAATGAAGAAAAGGAACAAACCAAGCAATGAACTGGATCCTTGAGAATCCTCTTTCTGTCTGCTTGCATTATAAAGCATTATTGGCCAAAAAGGAACTCTTTTTAGGCATCCTTAGTTATAAGAATGATCATTTCCTCGCTAAATAGGAGTTCAACTAGTTCTTATTTATCAATGTAAGTACAGCAACTTTGTTTAAGTACTCTGTTTCCATAACTTGCAAGTTTTCAACTGCCCTACAAGGAGTTGTCAATTGGGTTTTCCAGAATGATTTTTCCATAGAGAGAATTCACAGTACTTTATAGATAAGCAGAGTTCCAATCAAAGAGAACCCTTTAATGTTAACAATTTTGTAATTTTAATATATTAAATGACACCGACATCCAATATTTTTATACATTGTTATTTAATATATTTTATATCATTTAAAATATTAGAGTGCGATGAGATTATACTACACATTATATTATTTTTAATTTTAGTAACTTTAAAATTTTGAAATAGGCATCCAGAGGATATGGAGAACTTGTTCTTGCTTTGATATATCAAGCGAATTTGGTCGAGCAACGTTGCCGCTTGGAAGCCACTTCTCACGCACTTTGCCTTACCAGGGAGCCAAAAGGAAAAGTACTTTCTGAGGCTGGTCCTTCATAGTTCATAGCATGGAAGAGTTTCTGATTGTAAAATAAAAAAGGAAAAGTCTCACACTTATGAGGTCACCTTTATGGTGACGGTTTAGTTATCTTAGATATAGAGATGATGAGGGGTGGAAGTAACTTATATCTATTAAGGCGTAAAGGTTGGTTTATTGTAAATTTGGCTTATTTAATAATTTATGATAGGCCAAAATTTTTATATAATATTATTTAATTAAATAGGTCAGACTTTTATATCAAATGTTTAATCTGTAAGCTTATTGACCGGCTTATATTTACTTTTATAATATATATATACATATATATATATATATTATATTTTTATATTTGTTTAATTTTATATATTTAAAATATTGTTTTGTAACTAAAACTCTAAAAAATAGACATTGCCCTATATTTGACTACTAAGACTTATTTTTAGATTAGTAAGATAATATTTATTTTTAGTCTCTTTTTTGATAGAGCTAAATAGGTTAAAATGTCAAGTCATACTTATTAAATTTTATAAACATGTGAGATAGGCATATTTTCTTATGTA
Organism: Ceratonia siliqua; assembly: GCA_034509205.1. NCBI lineage: Eukaryota > Viridiplantae > Streptophyta > Magnoliopsida > Fabales > Fabaceae > Ceratonia > Ceratonia siliqua. The sequence goes on from JASKGM010000009.1 coordinate 1,341,867, forward strand.
CAAAAAACTAATAAATTAGGTTCAAATTATAATTTTGCCATACAAATCTAATCTATTTTCACTCATACTGGTATTAGAGGTCCAACCATTTAATTTCGAGCCCCATCTAATATATGAGGGAAGAGACACTATTACATTAGATGTAGTTAAGTAAGCACTTATTTTTATTTATCACACAAATTATGTCTTTGGTCTGAATTGAGATTCTCTAAAATATTTTATTCGTAAAATTAGAAGAGAAAGAGAAAGAGAAAGAGAAAGAGAAAGAGAAAGAGAAAGAGAGAAGAGAAAATTAAGTGATAATCACTTAAATAAAGTGAGTCATATTCAGTTGGATGAATCTTCTCTCTTTTTCTTGTGAACTTTACATGTAAAGTTTTTTTTAAAAAATTTAATTATTTGTTCTAAAGTTTGGCGCAAATAATTGCTCACTTTTAATTCACACTTATTTAGCCTGTTATGTTACTCATTATTATTACTGCTTTAAACAAAAATTTGTTAAATTTATCATTTATATGTCTACTAACATTATCCATAAAAAGTACATGTAAAAGGAGATACATATGTTTATAAATTGGAAAGAATAGTGAGATAGTGATATAATATTATTTATTTTTAAATTAAAAATGTCTTAGTGAGTAGTCATGAAATTAATAATTATTTAAAATTTAAAAATGATTTATTATTTACTATTTTAAATAAAATAATTAATTAATTGACAAGTATGCTAGTCCATGTCATAAACTAGTAAATGAATATTGAGCTGGCTTGTTAATTAAGTAAATATGAATCTTAAATTTATAATCTAAATATGACACATCATTTTTACAATTTTTTTCATATTTTTTTTCCTTCTCTCTCCTATTCCCATCTTCTTCGTCTCCAACTCTCCCTCTACTGTAGTCCCACATTTTCCTTCTGCTTGCGGCTTCAATGCTAGTCCTTCTCATCTTCGATACCCATTGCGGCGAATGGGTTAAAGAATGTGGGTTTCAAGGTTTGGGGAGGTCTTTGAATCTTGTCCTTGCAAGTTTTCAGCTTTTGGTGTTATTCAGATTCATCTTGGTGGGAGATCTTTGAATCTTGTCCTTGGCAAGTTTTCAACTTTGGCTTAGTTTAACAGTGAGTCCAAATAGTGGAGAAAAAAACTTGGGGATCTGGAAAATGAAAAGAAAAATTTAGCGGAGATCATGATCGAAGAACCTGGCCACATCTCCCCCATTCCCATTTTGTTTCTGCTTTTTTCTTACAATAACAAGAAAATTAAACCAACAGAAATGAAGGCATAGAAAACCAGTATGAAATAATCAAATGGGAGCAATGGGGCATAGGCTACACGTCCAATAATTACGATGGAGCTGCAAATTTATCTCCTAAATTTGTTTTACAAAAAAAGAGAGGTAGATCCTAGTTTCTAACGGGAGCTTTCTGCATATACTGCATAAACCTTGATGTAATGATGTCATTAGTTTAAGCGACACTTTTTATAATATTAATTGTTAGTTGATTTTAATATTAAAGGTTTAAATTTTTACTTTTTTTTTAATTAAGGATGAATTTATGTTTATTCAATTAGAGATAGTGACCTAAAAAAAAATTATTATGTATGTATATATTTATGATATAATTATTTTTTTTTAAATTTATATTAAAATTTCTATTTTACAAACGCATCACTTAAATGTATTTAAAATTCTTTATTATATTTTTTGGTTTCCGTCCATGTTTTTAATGTTAAAATATTATTTATTGATAAAAAAAATTTTAATATAAAAATATATGTATTAAATATATAAGCTTATACTTTTTGTTGAACAAATATGGACGAATTAACGAGAAGGAAAGAAGTGCAATGGACGCAAGGATGGAATTTATCCGTTGGCATAAAGCTATGATTTACTGGACGGCGCTGATTGAACGACTATATGTTAAAAATGTATTAAAAAAATGATTATTGTGATTAGATGGTGTTTAAAATCTTCAAAGCCAATCTAAACCAACCACATCAAATAATATTGCTAATAGATTGATCAAATTTTATATTTTCATATTTTATAATTTTGTATATTTTTTAACTTTTTTATTTTTATTTATAAACTTTAAATTTTACATTAGATATTTAAACTCTTATAAATTATAGAGCTTTACAAATTACAAAGTCTTTTTTTTTATTAAAATTTTGTAAAATTAAACTTAATTAATTATCATTTAAATAAAGTATATTTAAATTAAAATATTAAAAATATTAAAACCAATTAAATCGAACCAAATCAATTGCAGTTTAATGGGTTAATTTAGTTGAGTCTATTCAAACAAATTATATAACTCTAATTTTTTCTTAGTAAGCAGATAAGTTTGATTGAGGTTTAAAATCTAATCAAAATAAACCGAATACTACTATTATGTATCTCAACTTACTGATATTCAAATTTAATATTCTTTTTTATTAAGTATAATAGAAATGTTTAATTATATTTTTTGTCATTTAATTTATTAAAATTATAATTTGTCCTTTAATTTTGTTATAAATAATATAATTCCCTTAATTTTATTAAAATTGTAGTTTTGATTCGTCATAATGAAATTAGGAGGATCAAAACTCAAATTTGATGAAATTAAAAAGATTAAAATTTTAACTTTGATGAAAAATGAAATTAAAGAGAATAAAACTATAATTTTATTATAATTTTGATGAAATTAAGATAATTATATTGTTCATAATAAAATTAAAAAGATCAAAATTATCACTTAATAAATTAAGAGGATAAAAAGTATAATTAATAAATAATAAAAATTTATGATACTATAAAAATAATAATTGAAAATTCAGACTTGGATGTATAAAATTTTAATATCCATGACTTAATAAGATACAGCGACAAAAATATTTGCCCTATTTAATATATTGTAATTTTAATATTAGCATGTTAGAGAAGTTAATAGATATTCGATTTTTATGAATATCTCACGTCTACAAAATTTTAATTTTTATATTTTGTTTGAAAAAAGGATAAATTGTTTTTAAAAAAAACAAATTGATAAATTATTAACTAAAAATAATAAATTCGAAATTCCGACTAAATTGGGGGAATCTCTAAATTCCCTCCTCCCTAGCCTCTCGACTCCTCCTCCTTTTGTATGATGCAGGATAATACGGTTAATACAGCGACCTGGCTTCTCTCTCAACCTTTCCCTTTGCCACTAACTGCTATCTTTCGCAAAAGAAATTTCACACCAACCGAGTAAAACCAGTCAATATCAAGCCATAACCTCGCTAACTGCTATATGAACGTCTTCTCCAGATCTCATCAGGTCCCTTATCACAATGCGGGAAACTCCGATGAAGACAATCACAATCCCTAATCTACAATATTGATTGATTCTCGCTCAAACTTGGTGTGTGATTATCATATTTATTGTGACTCTGTTGCCGGATTTCGCTGTATGTTTTGAAATAGAATTGGAGGGTTCTTGCTTTTGCGTACTCAGTTTGCAGGGCTGTGTGTCTGCCTTTCTGGGTACTGCAACGATGCGTTTCCTCACTGACGCAAACCAAATGTTCGACAGTTTGACGATGAAAGAGTATAACCCTTTCGTAGAATATTTTAATCATTTTGCTCATTCATTGTGCCATCTCCTCTATCTTTCTATAAAGCAAGAAAAATAGCAGGTCTAGCTTTAGAGTCGTGACTATAAATAAATCATCAAGTTGTTATAACTCTTTAATTACTGAGAAAGCTAGACTTGGCAAAAGGATCCTGTCATGTTGTTGTCGGTTTAAGATTAGAAGGTCACGATTGTTTAAAATATTTTAAAAAAGATGCAAAATTATGTTATTTATGTGTAAACGAATGATTACGATTTAACTGGACTGTCATATCATATATAAGATATATTGAGATTCAAATCCTTAAACTTGTTAATACGATAAATTATATGTATGATGAAATAAATTCGTAAAAGTGAACTTAGTTATTAGAAGAGTCAATGAATAAATTATTTAATAAGGTGTCATGAATTCAAACCTGAAAACTTTAATTTTAAATAATAAGTTTAATATTGTACTGTAAACACATTAATTAGGTATACTCTTACGAGTTTATTCAATTTACATACCTATAAGTCCTGTATCATATTTAGGGCGCTAACAATATTTTTCAATAATCTAAATTTTCACCTGTTAAATAGTGCTGTCAGGTTTAGAAAGAGTATTCCATCTATCTATAGCACTTTTTCATATTGGCAATTAAGTATGTTGATAGGTGGCCATGTTTTTGTGATGCATGCGCTTTATAATTATACCATGTTCATATTTTGCAAGAAATTTGATTCAAATGCTATAATGTGGATTCTTAATTTAAAATTGAGTTTGGAAGTTCTTGTTTTTGTAATGCATTCACTTCATGCCCTATTATTTTTATTTTGATAGGAATCTGATGCATATGCTATACTTGCTTTCTTAATTTCACATTGTTTGTAGGGTAAATTATTTTCTCATCTCTTGAAATTTTACACTCAATTTTATTATAAAAATATATATGAATATTTCTTGAAAATAAAAAAAAATACTATAACTTGATCAAATTTTGAATTTAAATATAGGTAATTAATCTATATGTTTAAAATATCCATTAATAAATTTTAAATTTGTCTATTATTAATTAAAAAATTTTTAAAATTTTTTAATGTATTTAAACATTTAAATTTACCTATTACTAATTATAAAAAGGGTTTTAAAAATTATTTAATATGTTTTTATTTTTTCTTCTACGTCAATGTTACTAAAAAAATGAATACTTTAAGTTTCATAAGCTTTTTTATTTTTTTACAAAAGATATTTTAGACATATAAATGACTTAATTAAGGTCAAATTCAAAATTGATTTAAATTATAATATTTTTAACTTTCAAGGAATGATTGTGTATATTTTCATAATAAATGAGAGAATTATGTAATCAAAGCATTTATCAAGATAGGAAAAAATAATTTACTATTATTTTTAAGTTGTATTTTATAGTACACTAGGAGTAAGTCTGTGCTTTGTATTAGTTATATTATATTATAAGTTTAAATAAAGTTTTACTCTTTAAAAATTTTAATTTGAATAATATTATTCTTCTATTTTTTTAAAAGCTTCAATTGAGTCTCCCTGTCCTATGTTCATTAATAAAATAATAATATATGATTAATTAGCATATGTGATTTTATTGTTATTCATTTAAAATAATTATTTGACAGACAATCAAGTAAAATTACATTAAATGTAAGTGACTTTACTTTCTCCCTCTTATTTTTTTTTTATTTTTAGTGTAATTTTATTTGATAGTTTGTCAAATAATTATTTTACATAGACAATAATAAGTCTACATACATAATAAGGTATTTACTATGCTATTATCTCATGTTGGGACTGTAATGCTACTACCCCAAATAATAGAGCAGTAGTATGGCATTTTCTATTTAATAAACAATAAGGTCTTAATTTTTTGTTTATATGAACAAAAATATGATAGAGTGCGAGACTTAATTAAAACTTTAAAAAACTATGCAATATAAAATATTTTGAATTTTTTCATTGTATTTTTTAAGTTAGAATATATAAAGCTAAATTAAAAGAGAAAAAATTTAACAAAATAATATATGATATAATATAATGCAATTTAATACGTAAAATCAATTTGTGCTTGTTGAGTATTTCTTTTCTTATCCAATTTTTTAACCTTGATTTTATGAAAAATATTACAAGTAAGTATTTGGGTATAATGAACATTTTGTCAAAACTAATTATTGAAATAAAAACTTTTATAAATGCATAATTTAAATTATTGCAATTTAATTTCTTTACATTCTAATTTTCATGCAATTTTTAAATAGACTTAATTATATTTTGATCCCTTAATTTTTTAATTGTAACAATTTGATTTCTCTAATTTTAAGTTGAATAATTTAGTCCCTCAACTTTTCAGAATATTTTATTTTTGATCCTCCCATAAAGTTGTTATTCAAAATTTAGCGTTGTTAATTGAGATGGTAACCATTGTTATTACATGGGTACATGCAAGCATACCTGAACTATCACATCAAATTATACATACTGTTTACATGTAATTTTTCCTTCAAAACGCACAACTCACAAAGTTGAAACGATGATGCTACCTGCGTTTTAGAAAAAAAACTATTCATGAGCAATACATACAATTTGATATAACGATTCATGTATACTTGCATGTGTCCACATAACAACAATCATGATTGCCTCAACTATCAACATTAAATTTTGGATAACAACTTAACAAGAGATCAACATTAAAATTTAAAAAAATTAAGAGACTAAATTATTTAACTTGAAATTAGATAGACAAAAGTATAATTAAACCTTTTAAATAAATGATCCAAACACAAACTTAATGTTATGACTAAAGTGCCCCTACATGCTAGTAACGGCAACTGCCCAATAACCTCCACCCGAGAGGCACCTGCCATCTCTCTCCTCTTCTCTCCCCCACCATTTCCCTCTCTATAAATTCAACATGTGCTCTCTTTCTTCTTCAGAATCCTAGTAGTTTTGCAGAACAATGGGCGTGAACTCCAATAGAGTGGAACACATTGATTGCCATGACACCAGCACCGATATTCAGGCCGAGATACCCATGCCACCATTGGAAATCCATAGAGTTTGCTTGCCACCAGAGCGAACCATACTACAGAAACTAAGGCACAGGCTCTCTGAGATATTCTTCCCTGATGACCCACTCTACAGATTCAAGAATCAAACTTGGTTCAATAAATTGCTTCTGGGTCTTCAATATCTGTTCCCCATTTTCCAGTGGGGGCCTGAGTACAATCTCAGGCTTCTCCGTTCTGATGCCATCTCTGGCTTCACCATAGCTAGCTTGGCCATTCCTCAGGTGAGAAAAATCTTCAAACTTCTTCTCCCACCACACTCTCCCGCTACGCATCTCTCTCTAAACCCAGAATTTGTGAATATTGTTAATTATTTATGGTGGCTCAGTACCCTGAAATGTAGAAGTGGGGTTATGCAAACATTCCACTTCTTTTGGAGGATATAACTGTTGGTTATTTCTCTGCTTCCTTGAACTATTAATTCTGTTTTATCATGGTGATCTTTTGATACTGACATAAATCATTGACATTGTTTTCGCCTCTGTAGGGAATCAGTTATGCAAAGCTTGCAAATTTGCCACCCATAGTTGGACTATGTTAGTATTCTCTGTTTCCACATGGCATTGAGTTAAGAGTTACCGTAATTATGGTCAATCTCTCATCTGAAGTAACATTTCGATTTTTATGAATATCATGCAGATTCCAGCTTTGTGCCTCCGTTAATATATTCCCTGCTCGGAAGTTCTAGACACGTTGGTGTTGGCCCTGTTTCAATTGCATCTTTGGTTATGGGATCAATGTTAAGCGAGACAGTTTCTTATACTCAAGATCCAATTCTCTATCTGAAATTGGCTCTGACTGCCACTTTCTTTGCCGGTTTACTCCAATCTTCTCTGGGTATATTAAGGTATTAAATTATGCATCCTCTGAATTTTTTAAGGGTAGAGAAATTAGTATAGTTAATATCTTCCCTAACATAAATGACAGTTAGTACTGAAAAGTTCAAAATGTTTCATTTCCCTGGAAGAGGGAGTTTTGTTTACAAAATTGAAAATCAGAAATTCTTGTAGTTTCTTAAAGACCTTTGATTGTCCATGCAGGTTAGGCTTTGTAATCGATTTTCTCTCAAAAGCAACGCTGGTTGGTTTCATGGCCGGTGCAGCGATCATTGTGTCACTGCAGCAGCTCAAAGGGTTACTTGGAATAGTGCACTTCACTAACGAAATGCAAATAATTCCTGTACTGAGCTCAGTGTTAAACGAGAGAGACGAGGTATTGAGATTCGCTATGAGAAATCAAACTTACTCCATTTACTTTTGATTTCGGAAATGTAAGTTGAGAAATTGAAAAAAAAAAAGCCACAGATTGTACGTTGATTTTTGAAATGATGGAAAAAATGTAGGACATCCTTACTTTTTAGGGTTTTTTTTTTCAAATTAATAAAGTGTTTCTTATATTATATATTTTTTATTTTAAAATTTTTTAAAAATTGTTTACTTAAGAAAAACATAAATATAAAAATTATTGTTGAATAAATAATATAATAAGTTTGAAATTTTTTTAAAATTAAAAATATTTTTAAAAAAATATGACAAAAAAAATGAATTAATTTAAAAAAAAGGGGAAAAGCGCCAAAAATGGGGCTCGTAACATCTTCCTTTTGAAATACTGTTTTACCTCTCTAAAGTGTGAGAATATTCTGAAGAGTAAAGTTACCTTTTAAAATAGAATATTTTTTTCCCCACCGCAAAACTCTTTCAAACATTCTGATAGCACTGACTATTTCTTAAGAAATCATTATTATACTCTAAAATTTTAACCGAGAGTTAGCTATATTTTAGATATGTTTCCCTTGAGTATTATATTGAGGGATTAGATTCCAATTTTTTCTTTTGGAGAATCATTTTTTTTTCCTTTTTCAGATTCTCTAATTGTATAATTAGCTGGGAAATTAAGGATCACTTTTAAATGAAAGTTATTTGTCCTAGCGATTCAAGTGTATGCATATTTACAAGTGTGTTCATTAAAATATTTGAGCATCTTGTGCAGTGGTCATGGGAAACCATTATAATGGGACTCGGCTTCCTAGCCTTCATGCTGATAACAAGGCACATTGTAAGTTTCTCCATGCTGCATGCAGCATGCATATATATATACAGGATACTATTATTTGCTTTGGTTATTTTTGTTTTTTAAAATCTGAAAATTCGGGATCATTGGAACAGAGCATGAAGAGACCAAAACTATTCTGGGTTTCAGCGGCTGCTCCGTTGACATCAGTTATTCTGTCAACCGTTTTGGTCTTTTTTCTCAAAAATAAGGCTCATGGAATTGCAATTGTAAGAAAGGACAGTCTATCTGGGTTTTGCGATACACAAAAGATAAGCAAATATAAGTGTCTTCCTAATAACTCTTCCGTTTTTCCTCTGGCAGATCGGGTACTTGCCGAAGGGCCTTAATCGACTATCATCAAACATGTTATACTTCAATGGTCCTCATTTGGTACTTGCTATGAAAACCGGCATTGTGACTGGGTTCCTGTCTCTCACTGTAAGATGTCCCAAAGCCAGAAACTTCTTGTCACAGCAAACTTTTCTGATATGTGTTCTCTTATATAGTTGTATTCACTATAATTACATGTTTATAATAGCATGGACTCCTGCTTAGTATAAAAAAGCAGACTAAAATATACCATATTACGCTGCTTAACTCAGCTGCCACTTCTATTTTACCAAATTTTTTTGTATCTTTTAGGAAGGAATTGCAGTTGGAAGAACATTTGCTGCACTTCAGAATTATCAAGTGGATGGAAACAAAGAAATGATGGCCTTTGGTCTTATGAACATAGCTGGTTCTTGTTTTTCATGCTATGTCACAACAGGTAATGATTCTCCTCTTATTTGACCATTTGAGTATAGTTATCTTAGAATCAGCAATTTCAAGAAAATCTTCATTCTTATATGAAAAATAAACTCGCAGGATCTTTTTCTAGGTCCGCGGTCAATTATAATGCTGGAGCAAAGACAACGGTTTCAAATATAATAATGGCCGGAGCTGTTCTTGTGACCCTTCTGTTTCTCATGCCTCTGTTTTATCACACACCAAATGTTGTCTTAGCAGCCATTATAATCACTGCCGTGATTGGGCTAATAGATTACCAAGCAGCATATAATTTGTGGAAAGTTGACAAGCTCGACTTCTTGGCTTGTTTGTGCTCGTTTTCCGGTGTCGTGTTCATCTCAGTACCTCTAGGGCTTGGTATAGCCGTAAGATTTCAATCCCTCTGTTTCCTGTTCTTATAAAGCTAAAAAGATTATAAATGACAAAGCCATGTGATAAATACCCACTAACTTGGCCAAATTGTACAGGTGGCAGTATCAGTCTTCAAGATCCTACTTCATGTTTCTCGGCCAAACACCGCGGTTTTGGGGAATATACCAGGAACACAAATATACCACAAGCTGAACCAATATAGAGATGCTTTAAGGGTTCCTTCATTTCTCATACTAGCTGTTGAGTCACCCATTTATTTCGCCAATTCAACTTACCTGCAAGAAAGGTTAGTGAAGGCTATCAGTAGAATGTCATGGCGGGATATACTCCTGAGTTCTGATCAAGATCTTGTCCTGCTACAGGATACTTAGATGGGTTCGAGAAGAGGAAGACCGTATAAAAGCAAGCAAAGAAAGTACATTGAGGTGGATAATTTTAGATATGACAGGTACATTTCATGGACTTGCAACATTAGTGATCGCTTGTCAGTGTTTTTGGGTCATTTTGACTAACCAAATTATTTTCTCAGCTGTGACTGCCATAGACACAAGTGGGATTTACACTCTATGTGAACTTAGAAGGATGCTGGAGAAAAGATCACTTCAGGTAAAAACACTTAATGTTGCGTATAGAAGGTCCAAAGACTTATATCAGTTTTCCTCACCAATGTTTGAATTTATAATTGGTTACTATTATGCAGCTTGTGTTGGTAAATCCTGCCGGGACTGTTTTAGAAAAGTTAAATCAGTCAAAAATTTTGGATTCCTTTGAGTTGAAAGGACTCTATCTAACAGTGGGAGAAGCTGTGGCTGACATTTCACTTCCGTGAAATGCTCAGCCTTCACAGAAAAAGGGCTTTGTAGGACACAGGGAAGAGATTTATAACTAACACCATCAAAATTTTGGCAGTTTGGAATAACTTCAATCATGGAGTTTTTTGCCTGCGAGAAATTGTGAAATACTCTTTTGAAGTTACTAGACAGACTGTTTTGTTAGAATAGAGACGATGAAAATGGACGCCTTCTCGTCCAAGAGCGATTCTTATTCCAGGTTGATGTTCCGCAAATGTTACTTTAATCTTTTCTGCTACTTTTATTCCATTTTTGTTTTTAGTTAGAGGTAGACAATTTTTTTTCTCTTTTTTTTTTGGTCAGTAGGTAAAGAGCATCCAAAAGAGGTTTCATTCCTGTAGAAAGCTTTTAACCGAAAAAGAAGAAATGAATAGAAGCTTGGTCTTTTAACTCTTTTCTATTACAAACTATGCACACTGCTAATGTAGTTGTATCTAAATTTAAGAAACGCTATTTAACTTTGTTAATCAAACTCGCATATAATAATAGCATTATGGAGACATTTACTTGACCAAAAAAAAAAAATTCAGACATCTCCACTTTACGGAATATACCAATATGAAGCTAGACCTTCAACTCATGAGTCACGAAAATGGACTCATTACCAGAAGCACAGCCTTCAATCAAATTTAAAGACGAGAGAAAACCTGCCCAATGCCCACGAATACATCAATAATGTGCAAGACAGGCCTATATGGGTGATTTGAAGCCTCAAAAATCAATTGATTACCCACATAAAAGGACTTAAATTTAATGGCAAGGAGAATGTTCATATCTTCGGCACTAAAAACCTATATAGATATTTTCATACAGCACAAAATTTGAGCGCACATTGCTAAAGCAATCAAGAGGTTTAAAAAAAAAAGAAAAGCCCGTCAGAGTCAGAGGTCCATTCTACTTTCTAATTTAACAACCGCATAGAAAGTCAGGGCACACCGGCACATGGTTAATATATATTTCCAAGATTTTGAACAGATCAGAAAACTCACAAAAGAGTAAAAAGAATAGAAGCTCCGTCAACTAACTAACCACATCACCTCAAACCAAAAGGAAAATAAAAATAAAGAGGAGGAAAATAATCACTTACATCGAAAATATCAGAATTTCCTGAAAAATGGTGTACCTAGTCTTGTCTGATTATCTATGCTTGGCTTTCTATAGAAACTAAGGAAGAATACATAGGAAAGGGTAATTCTTTTAATGACAAAAATAGTTTTATCATGGGCTTTATGTGGGAGATCATCCAAATCCGATGTATAGAAACGAATGCTGTTATGATCCCACTACACAACTTTTTTCTTGACTTCAACGTACTTCCGCCAATCAAACATCTGCAAGGAACTCAGCTCTATTAAATCACAGGAAAAGCAAGCCAATATTTGGTAAGATTTTAAACTGACTGCTAGCAAGTACATCATTGTGTCCACATAATCTCAATATTCAAGAAAAAAATATATTGGCAGAAAAATTCTGAATCAACCAATAGTTAATAGCTCAGTCAGAGAGAAAGCAGCTCTCACAGATTACAATAAGAAAATCAAATTGAACTGTGGACCTGTGGTCTTCAATTACTACTATACACCACAATGTAAAACACAAAAATTATTGTTCAGGTTCTCTTGACATAAAAATCCAAAGGAAAAAAAAAAACAATATATAAAGAAAGAAAAGAGGAGCCAGCAGCAAAAGCATAATATGAAGTTGAATATTGAATGCTTGCCTAACATAAATTTGACACTTGAACATATATCCAGACAAGAAATAGAAACCATTCAAGATAATGTTGGGAATTTTGATATAAAAAATGGGGTCCCGGGCTGGGGTTATATATATATATATATATATAAAAGTACACAGTTTGGCACTAACTAACAGTGTTTTGGTAGTGAACAGACATGAGAGACCCAGCCCCAAGAATGCATAATCAGGGTTGGGGTTGGTCAAAATCCGACCCAACCTGACCTGGTTACACCCCTAATATAAGATAAATGAGGAACATAAGACAATATTATATACACAAACAAATCATCAAATGGCACATATCAATTAGTCAGCCAAACAAATTGTCCCAAAACCAAAAAGTCAGCCAAAAAGCCAAAGAGGACAAAATTCTTACTTGAACGGAATCGTGTTATTGGTATCTCCCGAAGCTCACGTTTGATGCACAGATATTCACCTAACAATGCCATCACTGCAATTCCAGTACCATTCACAACCCACCATGTTAGGGAAGATGGCCAACCTCCATACACAATGGATATAAAAAGATGGATGATGTAGAGGGTGGCTGAAAAATCCAAGCATTTCTTTGCCCTCTCAATTAAATAAAGCATATATACAGCCCTGCAAAAACAAGATAGTATAAGTACAATGTAGAGCAGCTATATAAGTTCATGTTTACAAACCAAAATACTGTAGTATAGATATATAAAGCCCATAACAGCTAAGAAGGCCTCCCTTAATCACCTCCTCCACACGCACAAATCATAGAAATAAATTGACAGTGTCTCCCATGAAATGGGCTCATGTATCTCAAAGTCTAATTTTTGTTTCTTTTTTGATAAATTAACACAAGCTAACTGGTTAGTACCAAAAAGTAAACCCAAAATTTTCCATTTCCTCATAATGCTGCGATAGTATTGAAAAGTTCATTTTACACAAAATATTAGCAAATATACAAGCCAACCAGGTCTAACCATAACAATCTCAATGTTCAGCTTCAACCTATAAATAGCTTGCAACTCTTAGAAAGAAAGACATACTCCAGAAAAGCGAATAACTTCATTTCATAGTTTGTGTCTTATATACTGAAACACAAGTGATAGGACAATAAGATTATAGTAAACAACCAAGAGTATCCCACCATCAATGAAAGCATATGCAGAAAACTCCCACAACTTAACATCACAGCCAATAATATTTTTTTTTGGGTGCAACAAGTGAAAGCAATCACCAATTTCCTTTCTTTTGGGGGGGGGGGGGGGGGGGGGGGGGGGGGGGGGGGGGGGGGGGGGGGGGGGGGGGGGGGGGGGGGGGGGGG
>JASKGM010000009.1:1373701-1401448 GCA_034509205.1 Ceratonia siliqua
TTTTTTAATATAGTTATATTATTTCTTTCATTAAATTATTTTTTATTATAATTATTTTTACATAATTATTATTTTTAATTATGCATATATTTATTTTATTATTTTTAAATTAAATATATAATTTTAAACCATTAAAAATTATTAATTGTAAATTTATTGTACATGCTCTTTTCAGTAATTTTATCAACTAAAAATCATTTTACAGTTTGTAACCAAACACTTTTTCTAATTCAAAAGTCATTTTCATTTACTGCATCCGAACGCAAAATAATTTCTCATTCTACTAAAATATATTTTTTTTTAAGAATCAATTTCTCATTCTATAAAAATAATTTTTTTTAAAGAACATCCGAATACTAAAAAGGTATCAATCAGGCAAAAAAGTATCAAAAGCAAATGAAACCCGCTTTAATTGCTGAAAGCAGTAAAAACCCTATTTTATCTCTACATTCCAACAATTTAACAATGGGATGAATGCTATAGATGCTTTACAGCAATTATCATCTATTCACTGGATCTATGTAGCCGGATCTTTGGTGGTCCCAGCTAACTTTAGTGCGGGGAAGGTATATAGGTGGAAGAAAGAAAAAAAAAAAGTGATTCTAAGCTTTATAGGATCTGCTGTTGTGAATACAAACACCGTACTCGCCCTTCATCTCACTGACAACCCCTTTTGTTGAATTTGAAAAACTGATGCAGCAACCTATGGACTTCACCATAGTTATTGGTGGAAGAAACAAGACGATCTTTTATCCACTGTGGGAGCTTGTTGCCTGGGTGGGAAAAGCTCCTTTTTGAGGAGTCAGATGCATACCTCGTGTCAACCAACAAAATTGCTGCATAGTCATTAATGTGACGGATAGCTCTACCTAAAACAATAAACATACAGATATCAGTGAAACGTCATTGGTTCCATGAAAATATGTACAAGAGCTACGGCCAATGGCACGACAGACAAGAAATAAAGTAACTGAAGAAGTCAGGCTCGAAGAAAGTCTTCTAGATATTATAATCTTAAGTACGCACCTATTGATTGATTTACAGCTTTCATGCAGAGATTCTCATAGTATTCTTTTCCTCTGTGACTGCAACTTCTTAAGATGTCAAAACCACCTTGTATATCTCCTCCGTAAACATCATAACTGGCAGAAAATCTAGGAGTTTTGATGGAGTTTGCATTCCGTAAACCTTCAATGTGCTTTATCCTCTCCAATAACTCAATGTCAGAAGGACTAGGGTAAGGCAGTCCAACCATGACTATGCATCGACCCATCCCATCACTTAAGTTGATCCCTTCGGATATCTTTCCGCCAACAACAGCAAGGAGTATTGCACCGCCACGAGATGGCAGGTTTCCTTCTGAATTCATACTCGATAATGTACAAATTGTCTCTTTGTATTCCTTAAGAACAGATTCAACATCTGTATTATTTCGAGGCTCTCTAAATACACGCTTCCCCTTTGTAATCCTCTCCAGTATGCCAGAAGATTCCCAGGCTTCATAGACTTTTCCTTCGTAATCAAAAGAAGAGAAGAAAACAACAATTCCTTCAGGAACCACAGTCACCAAATTACAGAGAAGAAGACCTAGCTCCCGCATCTATAAAGCACACGATTCAGCATAATTAATATTTCAGAAAGTAAAATACAGAAGAAAATAATTTTTTTGTTGGTCATAATCAAACCGATGTAGAACACTATTAGTCGGTCAATTGCTTTCAAACAATCACAATTATCTACAAAACTTGCACTGTAAATCAAAAGATTGGCAGATGAGGACTGCGATATACTCACTATATCTGGTGAGCTCCTTGAGCTGTAGCTAAAATCAAAGAAGCGGCCAGAAGGGCCACGGGAAACTGCAATTGGCATAACGCTCTGTGGAGGGACAATATGACCACATGAAAAGAAATGCAACTGGTTTGGTGGTAACCATGGAAATAGTCGCTCTCTTGTTTCTTCAATAGGCTGCAGTGTTCCGCCTACTAACAGAACCGCATGTGCTTCATCTACAATCTAGAGAAAGTTTAAGAGTTATTTTCCTTTTCATTATCTAACGCATGGGACA
This sequence comes from Ceratonia siliqua, assembly GCA_034509205.1. Lineage (NCBI taxonomy): Eukaryota > Viridiplantae > Streptophyta > Magnoliopsida > Fabales > Fabaceae > Ceratonia > Ceratonia siliqua. The sequence continues at coordinate 1,375,770 of JASKGM010000009.1, forward strand.
AGAAACTTAAGCTTAAAATCCTTTCAAATTAAAACAACAGCATCTGGCAAACCTCAGAGAAAATCTTCTCTCCACTGAGCATAACATATTTAATATATCCTCCTTGTTTCCTGGACCTCGTTGGTCTAGATCTGGAAATGATTATCCTTCCATCACTATCATTGTTTATCAGTGATATCAATATGTCAACTAATGCCTGGAATGCAGACTGAGTGCTTCCCTCCTCACAATATTCCCCAAATTTATTGAGTACTGAAACCTTCTCCAAGCAAGCTAACTTTTCTCCATAACTACTAACCTGGATAATCAAGTACATTTTGACATCAAAATGACAAAAACAGCAAATACAGAAGCGTCCTGTGACACTTCGTTAAAAGAAAATCTAAATATTCTTATATTCAGTAGCAAGATTCACCTTGTGCATGATTTTGCTTTCCTTTATGTACTTCACCAATTTGACCAAGTTGATATTGTCTATATTTAGTTCAAAGGTAAAATCATTGATGGTCATGGTAAATTCAGAGGCCCTACTTTCTTCAGAAGCCTTTTCTATATCTTGACAAGAATCTATGAGACTTGCATCCTTCTCATTGAGTAGCACTAGGAGGAAAGCTCGAGTGAGGACCATCAGAGTTTGAATATATCTCCAATTACCAGGTCCCAAAAGATTCCAGAATTTCTCAAAGTATCTCTTCACATGGGAATGCACATTCTCCAGCTGTAGAAAAGAGAGAAACATGTAATAATAAATGAAAATACCAACACTGAATACCCAAAATAGATGTTTAAATATAGAAATAACTGGTGTGAGGTCTACCAATAAATCTACACTAAATGCCTATTGACTGTCTCAAAAACATTAATGTTCCATTGTTTGAAGGTTTTTCGAAATAATATAAAGCACCCCAAAATGGCACATACAAATTTAATTATTTAAATATCAAGGTTAAAGTAGCTTTTAAAAGACACTAGCAATACTTCAATCAAGGTAGAGGAATGACTAGCATACCTGTGATAAAGTAATTTTGGAGTCATACATGCTGATCAGTGAATCAGCTAAATTATGAGCCTCATCTATTATAACAATATTGGATTTCAAATTCAGACCAAGTGCTTCGCGAGATGATTTTGACAGAAGAGATTGATATGGTAGGACCACAAGATCAGTTCTCAAAACCATGCTTCTTGAGCCATAATATGGACAAGTTCCCAAATTCCTTCCCAGGTTAGCAAGATCTTCAATATCCAAGGGCCCACTTTCAGATAGCTCACTCCTGAATTCTCTCTGTAGTTTATGTTTTCCAAGCATTGAGCAACCAGACGAAGCCTTTGTTCTCCGTATTCTTGAACATCCTCTTAAGTTCTGCAAGTCAGAACCACCGTTATTCAAGGGAAGCCTTCTTCGTCCAGGAAGACAGACTAGTCTCTACAATTGATATTGTTTATATAATTGCAAAAGTGCTTGTTAACGCTTGCTGGTGAGTAGGATACTTCGCAGCAAATTTAGACATTTAGCATAGCAGTTTGCAATAACAATTGTTTAATCAATTTTGCATTTCCATGAGACTCTTTTTTTCTTGTTTTTTTTTTTTTTGGCCATGCAGATCGACCAATTTTGAAAACTGTTAAATAAGTAGAAGCCCAAATTATTCCATGTTCATGAGAAAAAAAAAATATCCTCCATTCCTCCCAGTCCAATAAAATAGACGACGGAATATAGTTATGAACAAGGAGCTATGTTCCAGGAAATGGAAAAATTATGCATCCAATAAAACTTCGATTATTGATTATTTTGCGCAGAATCTTCTCATTCTTAACGGTGATGACACATGCAAAAAACACGTGTTTATTACTGTAGCCATAGTCAAGCATGTGGAGTTGTATACTTCCATCAGTCTATCAGATTGAGCAACCACTAGAATAAAGAAAAAGCGTTAAACTATTCTCAACCCTAAAATTCTATATGGCACTTTTCAAAAGAACAGCCACAGATCGATAATCTAAACTAAAACCCACGTACCTTACTTTTTGTGGCTTCATTTTTCTTTTTCTTCTGGAGTTCCAAGCACCGCTCATTTATGCGTGTGGAGTTTCCAAGTTTTAGTACTTCTGGAAAACACGCTACAAAAACATTATTAAAATCTAGACATTTTGATTAGCTACTGCAGCTTCAACCCAAAAAAAGATTTCAAAATAATATCTGCTCACTTAATAAGTTAATTTCATACCTTCGTTAATGCAAAGATTTTTTCTGGAGCCTAAACAAACAACATCCATTTCGTTAGCAAAGACTGTCTTCCGTAACTCCTTTATGAACTGTGAAAGCTGTGAATGCGTTCGACTACAGAAATAAACCTTCAACTTCTTTTCCTCCTGCTCCTCCTCCTCATTATCAGTCTCATCTTCTTCACTAGACGAAGTAAGAACACTGTTAGTGCCCTTCCTTTTTGACGTCACATTACCCAAAGCTTCTTCATCTTCACTTTCATATTCTTCAAGCAAAAATTCCTTATCAATAACATCCACTTCATCAATTTTCTTTTGCAAATTCTCACACCCCTTTTCAAAAGGAGAATTTTCAATACCCATAACCTGAAAATCTTTGCAACTTTCCCTGTTCTTCTTATCAGGTTTTCCTAATAGAGACCCATATTTCTCCTTCTTCTTATTCATTTTTCCATGTTGGCCTTGCTTTTCGTTGTTTACAACATAGTTTCTCATCCAATCAGGTTCATCATCAGAACCAAGCCCACCATGATTTGCCTGATTCTTGCCACATTCCCGTCCTGCTTCCGCTGATTCCTGTTCTCGCCTCCGATCAAGCACCCATTGTAAGGCGCTACAAATGACACTCATAGTCTTCCCAGTACCTATTCCATTACAATTACATCAAATCAAATTAGTATCACGAATGCACATAAAAAAAGAAGAAGAGGGGTGCTTAAATGGTTCTAGCAATGCAGGTAAAAGTAAAACCATACAAATTCACAAAAAAGATAACTTCTATAATTCTATTTTCAGCCACCAAAGGGGAAGTAACAATTACCGAATTATCTTCACCCAAAAAATTCCAAATGCAATTAGAGAGAGGAAGATTTACCAGTGGGACTTTCCAGCATGGAGAGGCCGCCTTGGCTTAGAGACTGATAGAGGGCGTTCATGAAATCGATCTGGATCGAGTAGGGTTTAAAAGGAAAGGCTGGGAACTTTTGGTCGAATTTACTTCCTTCATTGACATCCATTTTCCTTCAATTTCACCTTTGCTTGAATTGAAGCTGCAAGAATTTGGGGTTGCTAAGGAGCTGTGAGCTCTTTATCTAGCCGCCATTTTCCGTTCGCCTTGTGGCCGCAGTCGAATGGAGAGCGGAAAAGACTTCCCGCCAGGACGAGGGCGGGAAAGGATCCAGAGATGGATTTGAGGGCTGTTTGGCCTGCTGCGCGGAATTCGAATGCTCAATTTCGGGAATATTAAATTCTCCTAATATTCTCTTGTTTGTTCGATGGCTCACAAAGGTAATGGCGCCCAGAAAGCCCAGACTGGCCCACTAAGGAAAACAGAAAGGCCCAATCCAAAGAAGAAAGGCGGTGTACCATATCGTATGGGCTTGACCTTATCTGATCATCACAAATTCATTTCCCCAGTTACCCCTCAACCCTAAACCCTTTTGTTTTCAGTCAGCACATATAAGTATTCATCTGCCCGCCGCTTCGTGTTCTTCAGCCAGACACCTCCTCAGTTGCGTTTAGGGTTTCTGCTTCTGCTTCAATGGTATACTTCTCTCTCTCTGATTCTGTGTTTGTTCCTCATGTTCATGGATCCCAATAGAACTAAATCCTTGTTTCAGGAAGCTATTTTCTATGTCAAATTTGGATGCTAATATGGATTATCTTTGAATGGAACCCAGGGGAAGGGGACAGGGAGCTTTGGTAAGAGGAGGAACAAGACCCACACTCTCTGTGTGAGGTGTGGCCGCCGCAGCTTTCACCTCCAGAAGAGTCGCTGCTCCGCCTGCGCTTACCCTGCTGCCCGCAAGAGGAAATGTAAGTCTACCTTTTTATCTGTGCGTGTGTGAATACCTGTGTTTGGGTTGCTTGCTAGAAGTAATGTTCTTTGTTCAAATAAAGAAAATGACTTTTAATTGGGTTTTGGTGTCATTGTTAATTTGCTTTGTATTGGGTATGAGACCGTTTCCTCTGATGATTACGATTCCAGATAACTGGAGTGTCAAGGCAATCCGTAGAAAGACCACTGGAACTGGTAGGATGAGGTACTTGCGTAATGTGCCTCGCAGATTCAAGAGCGGCTTCAGAGAAGGTATTTAATCATTATCTATCTGTATGTGCTGTAGTGAGATTATATTATTTAATGTTCATGTATCAAATAAGTCATCTTTGTGGGTTACCATTATGTTAATACGTTATTTGTGGGTGTTTGATTTAGGTACTGAAGCCGCACCTAGGAAGAAGGGAGCAGCTGCCTCTGCATAAGTCTTCGGAAGATCGTTGTTTTCTAAATCTGGGCACTGAATTATAGGCTTAGAAGACTTCTATTATGGGTCAAGCTTTTGGAACATTCTTGATTTTTACAGCCTCGTTGCTTTTGTCATTTTTTATCTCCTTTAATATGTAGTTGCTTTAAATTTGAACAAGATTACGAGACTTTTTGTTTGTTCAAAGAGAGTTTATGAAATCTATATTCTTGGTTTACATGGCTTGTCTTCGGGGAAATTCCTGACAGCAATTTTAGGCATCTATCAAGAATTTGAATAAGTTGAATGTATGGTTTTTGCAGTTTGGTTATCTGATAGGTGATAACCTGGTTTTCTAGTGCATGACCATAAACTATTTGGTTGACTTGTCTTGCTTTGGTTTAGATTATGTTCACTCACAATATAGGTATTATTTGTGTACCGGGCGCATAATCCTCTTGATTCAAATCACTTTCTTGGTTTTAAAGGTAGTTTTAGGATGCCCTCACTTGATGAGTGCCTTAACAACCTTTAAGAGGGAATTCATTGGATAAGATTCCATGTGAAGCACTTGTGCGTATTTTGATGAGAAACTCTTTTGCTTGTTTAGTATATAATGGCTTATGCTTATTAAGCTGCTGGAATAGCAACATATTTACATCGGAATTTCTTCCTTTTCCACTTGGTTTGTTTCATAAGCTGAATTTTTCTGATTAGTTTCATTAAGGTTCAGTTTGGATGGGTCATTGAATAAGCGCATGTTGAATAAATTCGTTTCGAATTAGCAATACCATAAATTTGAAATAACTTACGAACCTATTCTAAACAGGTTATATAGTTTTATCACAAGTCCGAGAGTAATTATTGCATAAAACCCAAATATAAGCCTCACCAAATGGGCTTGTAGTCTCTTAGATACGTTGAATTTTCAACATGATGAGTCATACATTATCTTAAGCGAAGGTTGATTACAGCTATTACTGTTTGCTTTACCTTAGTATGTAGTCAGATGACAGCACAAATATCATGTACTATACTTCTTGGGATCTTTCTATGATTTGAATGAATCTCGTGAGGTATAAATTTGAAATTGCAGTGTTTCTAGTATGTTGGATGGAAGTATGCCTATTTTATTAGCCAAAGCCACAGGAACAATTAGGGTGTTCACGGTTCGGTTTGGTTCGGTTTCGATCCAAACCGAACACTTAACCAATCAAATATAAATGGTTCGGTTTTGTTTGGTTAATTAATTTTTTTTATTAAAAACCGAACTAAACCGAACCGTTGTTTAACGGTTCGGTTTGGTTCAGTTAATCGGTTAATCATATAAATAATTATTAGCAAATAAATTAAAAATATTAAAAAATATATTATATATTATATATTAAAAAATTATATATATAATTATATATAAATGTTATTATATATATTTATATATTTAATATAATTATATTTAATTAATTATATATATACGGTTTGATTCGGTTAACCGTGGTTTAAAAAAAACCAAATCGTTAACCGAACTGTATACAGTTCGGTTAAAATACTATTTAATCGAACCGAACCGTCTAATGTTTGATTTGGTTAATTTTTCCTTCGGTTCGGTTCGATTTGGTCGGTTTAGCGGTTTAACCTAACCAATTGCACACTCTTAGGAACAATTGAGGTGAAGTGCTCTAGGAATTCAATCTTAGTATGTTAGTCCGAGTTGCATTGTCTAAAGGTTACAGGAGGAGAGTTCGATTAATATTGGTGGGTACTCCGAGCTCTGGTATTCTGTCAAGTCGTTTCTAAGATGAGAGCTACGTTTATCATTATTTATTTCTAAATGAGATATCTATAAACTGACTGTTCAAGAAATGTGAAAATTATGGACGATCGAAATTGTTTGGTTTTTTGGGAGACCAAACGAGTAGCTTTCATTCAAAAGTGACCCAATGGTTATAGGCTTATAGCCGCACCAAAAAATTCTAAACTTGGTCAGTGCCTTTTCACCATCTATGGATCGCTCGCAGCTATGTAGACATTATTTAACGGATACCATAGAAACGAGACTAATCATTGAATGATAAATGTAAATAGTCATGGTTAATAGATCAATTGTGATTGAATTAAATTTAAATTAAATATATATTTTTAATATTTTTAATTTATTATTATTTATATATAATGAAATATTATATATATATATATATTTATAAAATAATAAATAATATAAATAATTTCATTACCACTAAAATAAACAGTTATTTTCAAAAAAAAATTTATTTTCTTGTTCCACCAAAACAAATATTACACGTTTAAATGAATAAGTTGAGTGGTTGTGATTTGTGAATAGTAGAATGATGATGAATTGAAGAGATCTGGTACCATTCAGATTATCAAGGACTTGGGGACTCTACCTTTCTCTTTCTAATTAATTTGCTCACCGTCCAATACCCATTCAACCCCACCTCACTCACCTTTCAGATTTCCCTAGCATTTCATTGCTTTCCTTAGCATCTTCCTCCTTCGCTTCGTTTCCTCTAGTATCCGGTTTCTTCAGCATTTCCTTTGTAAGTGGTATTCGGTTTTCTCAGCATTTCCATTTCCTTTGAGTGCTATTCCAACTTCTTCCTTTTGAAAATTGAAAACTCATAATCAAAGAACCCATGACCCGCCCAATTTTTTAGGTCAACCGCGGGTGATTGATTTTTCATCAGCTGGTTTTAAGGCTCTTAACAGACCAGCAGGCGTCCAATTCTCGATTAAACAGTTGAACTAACTAGATCAGTCTGGTTTTCACAACAATGGAACAAATTTTGTATGCCAGAATCTTGAGATTATAGTCATGGGAAACAGAGAATGTCAAGTTGAAAATGAAATAATTGCATTAAAATCAAAATTTACAAATAGTTACTTGAGATGCCAAAATTAAATATAGAACCCGACTTGTCAATGAATTGCCAGATTAGCGTGAAGCCATCGATAAAATGAAAAACTTGAACAGACTCTCTAAACATATCATTCAGTAACCCAGGTTACGGAGAAAAATGGGGCAACCAGGTTCAGAACTATCAGAAAACAAAATGTAGCCTAGATGTTATCAACAGCACTGTTTCTCAGTACCTGAATTGAAAAATAATATTCAATTCTTTCTGAGCTCACCATATTTATGCCTTTCTTCTTGCAGCTGCTTGAATACATAATCTAGTTCTGGAAATGCTGACAATAGCAGTAGCTCAAGAAGGTCAAAAGCCAGCTGCTTCAAACAAACAGATGACTGCAGTAACAGAGTCAAACGTCATCACAACTACTAAATTATGTCAAATCAAGAGCAATGATCTCATGAGGTGCCTTGGAGAATTCTAAACCCCAAGCAATAGTAATCCAATTTTGTCACCAGAGAAGCCAATATTTGTAGTGTCCCAGTAACATCTAAAAATTCTGAAGGTTGCACTTTCTGATAGACCATCATTCATTAGGCTGCTATTCTTAATTCGAAAATAGCTCAATATCTTGATTAAGAAAATGAGGATTTCAATATGGAAAGCATTTATATGAAAATGACACCAATACATTTCCACTAAAAATCCCGTAGGAACATTCAGTTAACCAAAAATATTGGGACACTGGTGCTATAAACAGATCTAATCATGGGAGTACTTAAATTTTGAATTATAATGCAATGAAGCCTGCTTCATGTACTTCTGATAGTGTGTGTGCACATGCATAATTAAAATTAAAAACGAAGTTGTAATGTCAAAAATTACAACTAACAACCCCACCATAAAATTAATAAACGAGCACAATTAAGGGCCTGTTTGGAATAGCTTTTAAAAACTGTTTTTTGTTTTAGGAGAACAAAAAAACTTATTTAGGTAACTGTTTTCATTAGTTGTTTTTAAAAACTGTTTCCGAAAACAATGACTAGAAAACAAAAAATAAAAAATAACTTTTTTATATTTTGACTTGTTTTTGTCATTTGTTTTCTAAAAAACACGAAAAACAACTGATGAAAAATATTTTTACCCAAACAAGTTTTTTGTTTTTTTGTTCTATAAAACTATTTTTTAGAGTTATTCTCAAAAACTATTTTAAAAAATAATAAAACAAAAATCGTTCCAAACAGCCTCTAAGTTTCTTTAGGCAGCTTGACCAAATACCAGAGTTAAGCAGAAATTACCTGAAGAAAGAAATAGAGATCCCTGGCACACTGTTCATACTCCTTGCGACCAACAAGACCTACAATTGCTGGTGGAGCATAATCTACATGGACGGAATAGTTAATAATAGAGTTGGAGACAAACCATCTGCTTAAATACAAAATGTTAAATGCTCTCATTTCTGAAGATAACTGGAGAATTAACAGTACAACAGGTATTACCAATCATTAGCTCATAAACAAACTTTGCACGGCAATCTGCCTCCTGTTGCTGCTTTTCATCCATCCTAGGAGAAGACACTTCTGTTGGTTGTTGGCCGTGAGGTGAATTCTGGGATGGGCTAGCAGGTGGTGGTGGCTGTCGATTTGGATGCTTGGTTATGAATATTCCATCAGGCCAGAGTAACTATTTAGGTTGTCCAACAACTCAAATCAGCACATCATATGTTTATCTAAGCATTGAAAACAAAGTATTCTACCCCATCATACTTGTTAATTCTGAATTATTGCCCAAAAATATTATCAGGGTTGTATAAAAAAAAATCTAGCATTTTATCAAAGATTTAAATGGTGTGAAAAGCTTCTAGAATAACAGAAATTATAAAAAGTAAATGGCTCTGTAAATTTGTTTTTTGGGAATAAAAAACGGCTCTGTACATTACTTGCTCAACTCGCCTGACCCCAGAAGCAATGACTGATCCCTTACGGAGAAGCTGAATTTTTTCTATCAACCAATCATCGAAGGCATCACCCATTCCTAGTTGTAGGATCTGTTTAGCAACCCAAAAGGCTTTCCGCCTGTAATGTACACAAAATATACATTGTAAGTATATATGAGCTTACTAGTGGATCTTAAAAACAAACATCTTACATTTAAGCCATTCGGGTGAAAGAAATATAGTTTTTCAAACTACCTAATCCATCCACCATCTTGAAGCTGGAAGATAACATCAACCAAATCCAATATGGGTACACTCAAATTTGGTGGCACCCACTGCATAGAAGAATTGAATTTCATTAGAATCAAGATGTCGTTATGCATATCCAAGAAGATCTATAATCATTTCGCTGTGAATAACACCAATGTAATTATCAAAAAAATATATCTATTCATTTAGTCCTAAAAGTAAAGAAATGTCGTCTAGAACCAAAGATTTAGATTTATCTTAAAATCACCTCTGTAGGAAGAGCATCAGAAGAAGTATCATGGAGTAAATCAGGTACCACCTTCAAACCATCAGGCTCTCTTCCTTTCACTGTCTTCGGCACGTTCTTGGGAGAAGGTGCATTCTTCCATGCTCTAGTATTTGTTTCGCTACCAGAATTTTCAAATAACTTTCTAGATTCCTTTCCAAGAGTGTTTGGTGGAGAAAGAGGCATGCCATTTACTTTTGACCTTGAATCATCAACCACAACATTATTTCTTATCCGCAAAACAGCCTCTTTACTTTCAACACTGTAGTTTTCTCTTCTTGAGGCTAAGGGATCATGTGCAGAAAATCTGGAAGTGCTTTTAGTTTTCTCAGATGGCTTATCATCCAGGTCAACTACAGTGGTTTTCAATAAACACAGAAATGCAAGACAAGTCAAAACAAGAGGAAAAAATTAAAATTATGGATGTCCAACATTCTCCACCATACATAAGTTACCTGACAATCTTTGGATGATAGACAACGAATTTACGAATAGGTATGTCTGCAATATAATGTAATAACAAGAGATAAGACGAAAAATTATTAAATAAAAAAATTTTTGGCAACAGAGAGAGGAAACAATTGGACAAGAAAACAGACCTGAGAGTCAACACTGAGAAAGTCCCATACTTCAATTGATCCTGAAACTGTTGGAAGCTGCATAAGCTTCTGAGGGGCAATGAGCCATGAGTCAATAAAACTATTCAACGCATACAAGAACATCATTAACAACACAGAAATGATAGCTTAAGTTATAATGTAGGCTCCACAAGAAAAAATGAGTAGTGAAGTTTCATATCTTAAGTGTAAGTAACTAAGAACAAATTTACATTATCAAGTGAATTAAGTTTCTGACCTTTAAATATATGTCCAGCAACTGACAACGCTCTTGAATGACAGTTAAATCTAAACCTGTTGACAGAAAATGTTTCGGAGGCAAATGAAGATTATATTCAGGGAACTCTTTCAAGTGTCGGTGTAGCTCCTCAAAATGACGAAACCTTTAAAAATAAGCAATAAAAATCAGTTAGGTAAGCCTCAAAAGAACATATAAGAAGACATCTTCAGATTTACAAATAATATTAGAAACACATCTATGAAAGACAAAGAAGCCTTAGCACCTTCTTTTAATTGACCAACTGTTACTATTTACATCTGTTACAGATATGGAGTAAACAGCAAATGTTCTTGAGCCACTCTTCACAGTATTTGCACCTAAGACCTGCATCAGTAAATTAGCTTAATATTTTTCACATAAAAGCATAGTAGAATAAAAGTTCCAGCAATATTGATTAAAGGAGCTACACGGCATTATGATAAGTACCTCACACCTCAACTGGAAAAAGGAATTTACTGCCAATGAACTTTTCAGGGGATTAACAGCTAAACTACAAGATTCTGATTTAGAAATAGAGGATGCAGAAGAAGAAGCTGCTACTCCACTATGAATTCTACCCAAATTTTCAATATCAGCATCATCACTATTTACATGTGATTTTGAAGAACTAAGTATATCATGTTCGTCTCCGGATAGAAAGCTAATTCTCTTAACTTCCTGCAAAATATGCTTGTTATAACCACTTGGCCTGGACCTTTTCCAGCCAACTTGGGTTCTAGGTAGTCTCTGATTGCGAGAATGCCTCTTATTCATCTTGTGTGTACTATGACTACCAAAATTTTCAAGTGGGTGATGAATGTGAGAAGCAGCCAGATTTCTATTACTTCTTCTATCCCAAACTTTAGTTCCAGGGGAATCAAGACCAGTGATGCTGCTAGTTTCATCATCTTCGGAAGTATAAGAAGTACTGCTCCCTGAATCAACCATCTGCAGATGCATGTGGTTTTGCCCATCATCTTGATATGATGTAACTGAAGGGTAAGTTGATCCATTCCTGTCTGCACAAAATGGTGCATTTTCAACTGGAAACTGACTACTGTATCCAGAATTAACACTGCTGCCCTTGGAGGGATTAATCTTGGAATTAGTTTCTTTTTCCTTGGGTCCAGATACTGCCTTCATATGACCAACCATTAGTGATTTTCCTACCACAATATGCTGCGGGACTTGCTCATTTGACTGAATCTCCCCATCGGTTTTCCTGTAATTTCTCCCTTTTGTCCACATGTTCTCAAAATGTTCTGGAGCAAGGGCTTGGATCTTTCTGTGGGAAATGAGATCTAAGATATCACCCGATTTTCCTCCTGAATGATATCGTTGAATACCTTGGTCATCATTAGTTTCGGAGTTAACGGGCAATGAGTTCCATGAATGGGATGATCGAGCATCAATTGAAAGCAATGGATCTTCAGAGAAATTATAATTGGCATTATCTTCTGCAGATGACTGTGCATTTCTGGAGGGACCATTTCTCAGCTGTATGAGCTCAACACCAGTAACAGAAGGATCTACAAACCTAGAAAAATAGTCAGAAGAAATCTGCGACCCATCTACTTTGGAGTGTGATGCCTCTTGAACTGCAGTAGCCCCTTTATTAACCTTGATCTTACTAAGTACTACAGATTCAATTCTTTCATTAATGAATCTGCTAGCAAAACAAGAAGTTGGGAGGGGGTAATGAGAATAACAATACATGTAAAAAAAATGAAGGAAAATGGAAGTAAAAAAGAAACCTTGGACTGGCTAAATTAAGAACAGGTCGCATCACTGCAAATGCAAGAAGCTCCCTTGCAGTGTATCGGAAGAAAGGGCACAGCAAATCCTCAGACTTGAAAGTGACTGACGTAAGACCTTCCATCAAATGCTGCAAAACCTGCCAATTAAGAATGAATGCAGCATTATTCGCCAAAATTAGAAAGTAAAGGGAACCAAATCTCAGTCTACGGGCTAAGACTTAATTACTCATTTCTCAAGGTAAGTGGATAAAACAATAAAGTGAAAAACCTTATGCTCGGCTTCAGCAGAAAATAAAGCAGGATGCAATTTGTTCTCAGCAGCCAAGACAAGTTTCAATTCCATATCTCGACATTCAATTGTTAATGTACATGAATGTTGCTTTTCAATCTTTGCTTGAGTAGCACGAAACAGCTCCAAGTGTGTGCAAACAAGATTAATAAGATCCCTGAACCATAAAGGAAAAGTTAATAATCAGTCAACAACCCAAAAATAGAGAAAGTCATGGACAACAAATAAAATGAGAACCTTATCAAAAGATCAATCAGATTTATATTCCTCACGCGTCCTGAAATTTCCCCAAGAACACCAGTTATTATTTGCACTAACTCCTCAGGACCCTCTCTATCTGGTGTTAAGCGAGAGTACCACAGGTCAGTCATCCACTCAGAAACTAGATGTCTGGTGAAGTGATCTATTGCATCCTCAACAACAGGAGAATTGACTTTTGCTCTCCACTCAGACTTTGCAAAAACTTTAGGAAATTGAAGAGGTTTTTTTGAAGACTGAGAACTAGTGGTGCAGGGTTTATAATATGCTGCAGCTTTTTTCTTCATTTCAAAATCTAGTAATAAATAACGGAGGATGAAGATTAAGGAGGCAGCAGCCGGTAAGTTGAGCAAAACTGAGGAGCTTGTCACTAAAATAAAAGGAAAAGAAATACGTCAATACCAAGACTTGGAAATGACATGAATCTCAAAATTAATAAGCACAACGTATAAAATTTCATTCCTAAATGAGAGAGACACTTAAAGTATTTAAAGTATATATTTACTTGTGAGATGGACATTTAATGAAAGCAAAAGGAGGGCAACCTAGTAAACAAGGACAAGAGTGTACAAGCCAGGTGCTAAAGAAAGAGAAAAAAGGTAAAGACTTAAACTTCATTTACAAACTAAAGTTGCAACCACTTAACATAACCAACCAAGTGTAGTTTTTATCTGCTAAGGAGTAAGCCTTTAGCTCGGCCACTTGAGTCGGTCAGTCTCAGTATCAATGAAATTTCTTGTTACCAAATGAACACTAAAAGTGGGTGTTCATGGAACCAATCAAACATGGAACTTATTATTTTTGAAACTGAACCAAACTGTAGGGTTACAGAATCACATATAACAGAATTTCGTAACTTCTATGGTTACAACATGACTGACCCAAATGAACTATAGAAGGAAAAATCATAACTTTCTATTAAATAAACTCAAGTAATGGCCGGAAAACTTACACGACATGAGATATGACAGTCCCACGATGCATATGACCAGGAAAACAATCCGTTTCTTCCCTTCCTCGACGAGGTCTCTCACAGCCACCTGGTTCAGCCAGCTCATCTCCAATACTCAACCACGCCGCAACTCTCGAAATAAGAAAATTAATTTAACTCACCAGAGGAAGTAAATTGAGCACTCCGAGGTACAGGATTGTGCAATGAGTTGCTACATACGAAGGGAGTTCAATTGAAAACACCGAGAAAATTTGGTGTTTGCAGAGAGAGAGAATAAAAATTGGAATGGATGAGAAAGAAGAAAACAGTATCAACTATCAAAGATATTCAACGCTATGACTGTTAGGTTTTGGTTTCCAGTGACAACGTTTGCTTGCATATGGCGGTGCGGGCGTGTACTTCTCTCACTTCCTTTCAGTTTCGCTTGCAGTTTTCCTGCGGAGAAGATGGGAACGGATCCCATTCAGTCTCGTGACCGACTGACCGTCCCTTCCTTCGAACGACCACGATTACACGTGTCTCATCTATTTAAAAATAAATTCTACTTTTTCACATACTGTCCCTCTTGATCCCCTGATTACCCTCATTTCTTTCCCCCGAAAACTTTTTCCCTTTTCTCCTTCCGGCCTCTTTGTCTCTCGCCGCCACCACTGTCGACTGCCGAGGCCAGCCCAAACCACCGCCGGCAACTGGCCATTGTCTTCGGCCACTGCCATAATCGACGGGTTCCGACATTTGCACGAATGTCTCATGTGTGGCGGGCATCGCACATAAATGGAAGAAGGGATGGCCTCTGGATATGGTGGGTTTGCTCAATTCTGCAGCGTGCGGGTAAATTATTCATTTTCTTATCCTTATCCTTGTGCTTTCAATTCGATCTATCCTGATGCCGGTTCTTGTGATGATATACTTAATGTCTATGCCTTTTTAATTTGTTTATTAATATTAATAAATACTGTAATACATGTTAATTCAGAAGAGACAGGATATTCATTTCCCACTTTTATTTCATTTCCTGATACTGGAAATCTACAAGAAGAGAGTCAACTTCCTAGTTTTTTGCAGTGTTATTGGAATTGCATTTAAATTAGGTGACCTACAACTTCTTATTAATTATATTATTACTAAAAAATATAAGTATTATTAAAGTGTAATTTTTACATCTTAACCAATATTCTTGGGAGATTATCATTTCATGTGAATATATGCTGCTTTCAATTATATCTGACCAATGGAAGCTATGGCAAGACAAGTGATCCCTATTGAAGTATAACCAATGGAAGTACAGGTATGTGGCTCAGTCAAATGCACCATCCACAATGCTATATGAATACATGTTGAAATTCATACAAACCATACAATTTCTTCATTCCGTGAGTTGATAAAAGGTGAAGCCTTTCTGCTTAGAGTATGCCACCGTGATACTGATGTAATAGTTAATTTTGTTCAGGGCAATAAAAGCCAGCAACAGCTAATGAGCTGCAACCAGTTGCAATTTCAGGTATAAACAATCCTTTCACAGTTGAATTTCCTCCTTTATGTAATGTAATAGACTAATAGTCACTATTCTCACCATTGTCCTTAATACGAAAAGTAATCAAATGAATTTAGACCACATATAAAGTAGAGAAATACTAGTTCACAAACAAAAAATGGGTACATTCTCACCATTCCAATTTTAATTTAGATTAAACTAAATTAATTCAGGAAAATTCAGTGAAGCAAATCTTTCACAGTGCATTTCAATTAGAGCTGCACCTAACATCCCAAGCAGACTTCAACTAACCTATTATACCAGCATGCAAGGTTCAAATCTATACAACAAGATGAGATGGTTGCAGTTCAGCACGATTGTGAATTCTGTAAAGTATATTGCCTCCATGACTAAGTACGATTTGGTACTACAGCTGCATGTGACCAAAAATTGCTCACTCCAGATGGATTTAAATTAATTTTTAAGTTATAATTTATAAAATAAGTTGTGCTCCAGGTGCCCAGAAAACAGCCGTAAACTGAGAAATAATTTAGTATTATAGGGCACTCAAGTGAATAAGTCATTCACTCTAGTTCTATTACACGTCGTCACACCCAATTGAGTGCGACGGTAGTGTAGTCATTTTCTTCCTGTAAACTTCAGAGGTTTGATCATAATTCACGATACTACTATTGTCCATAAATTTTTTGTAATATTTTTTGAAGTTCTAAATATTAACTTAATTATAACAAAAATAAAATATATGATAAAATATAAATGACAATAATATTTTAATATTAAAAATAGTTTCTGCCAAAATATATTAAAATTTTATCTCAAAAATTAATTTTACAAATATAAAGTTTAACAATAACAAATTTGCATAATTTGCCTAAAATTGTAAGTCTAGAGGTTTTATAAAACTCCAATGCCATTTGGCCTTCGTATTTTCAAATCATAAAATTTTATATCCCCATTTTTAGAGCTCAAAAGTTATACATATTATAAATTTGTTTCTATATACTTGTCTCTAGCCTTAATTTTCAATATATATATATATATAATAAATGTTAAGAAAAATAAGATATAATGAAATAATACTCATATAACATTATCATATAATTTTTAATACAAAAATTAAATTCACTCTAACAATAAAAAGACAAATTTATTCACTATTAATTATTTTTATTTTATTTAGCTTTGATTATTTTTTTGACTTCGCTAAGCTGATTTGGTCCAAGACTAGGTTAAAAAGTCATTTTCAAAAGAAAACATAACATTATTTTATTGAAACATCTTCATAATCTTAACAGGGTTAATAGAGTCACTCTCTACTTAACTTATTTTGATGAATCTTATTTTATCCTACTTATAAATATGATTTGTTACCAGGAGTTACTCTTCTACCATCAACTGTATGGCCGGTAGGGAAGTTTCTATATTTTTTTTATTTTTTTTATTTTTATAAAATTAATTAATTTTTATATCATAATTTTTTTTAAAATATTTTTATATTTTTTATAAAAAATTTTTAAGTGACAAATAAATAGTAAAAAAATTATGAATAAATAATAAAAAAATTTTAATTTTAAAAAAAATACATGAATTATTTTTAAAAAATAAAAAAAAATTAAAAAAAAATAAAGAGGCCCGGTAGCTTAGTCCCCTTTATTACCTTCACAAATATTTTTTGGTTTTCACCGTAATGTCAGGTTAACATTTGCGTTTGCGTTATGTCTTGTAGTTGCATGTTAGTTATTCACTCAAGTGATGTTTAGGATTGTTATTAATTATACGAGATGGATAATTAAATTGAAAATGTTGTATAAATTATGAATATATTTGAAGTAAATTTAGATTAGGTAAATGAGAGTATGTCTGTTTTTCAATTTTTTATATGTTTTTATATTTATTTTTAAAAAAATATTTTTTAATTATGATCCTCCATTAAAACACGATACATCAAAGATGACCATATTTTTAACGAAAAGACCGGAGCCTAAGCTACAGCTGGCGTTGAAGACTTGAAGACGGGCAGACAGCTCAGTTCAACCTCCAACCACAAAAAACCTTTTTTAAAACACTTTGTTTAGAAGTCGTCGTTGACTCGCATTAATTATTCTTGACAGTTGACAGCGGCTGTGGAAAGGACTACTTCAGCGTATTCATGCAGAGAAATGGTCGCAGGACTTTTAGGCCGTTTAGATGGGGCTTTGAAAAACAGATTTTGTGAAGGAGTTTAATTAGAAATGATTTTATTAAAAATAAAAATTATTTTATATTTAAAAGTAATAATTATAAATTATAAAAATGGCATATTAAATATGAGTTATAATTAATAAATATTAAAATGATATTTTTATTAACAAAAAATTTATTAAAAAATGACCAGTAGGTGAGTCAAATCTATATATGTAGTAACCAGTAGGTGAGATGCAGAATTTTTTTAGATAAAAATTACTTCGACTTATTTATTGTAAGAAAATGTGGAAGAATTAATAGCAAAATTACTTTACAAGTTATAAACATTAGTAGGTAAATTTCAGAGATGCCAATTCAAACAAATATGAGCAAGTATTGGAACATGTAATTGGGGAATAGGGTTAATTTGCAAATGTTCAAGCTTGGTCTAAATCTAATAACTATGAGTCAAATATGTGAAAATGTAGTTGGGGAAATGAGGCAAAATTACCAATAATTATTATATTGTCTTATTTTAATTTTATACTTATTTTTATAACCCAAAAAGTTCCATTGGTTTTAGTTGGTTGAACTGAGATAAGTATTGTGTTGAAGATTCTGAGACAAAAGACATGATGAAATTATTATTTTTCTCTCCGTTAATAGACATAATTTTCATTCACTTCCCATAAAACTATATCTTACTCACTTTTAATGAATTTTAAATAATAGTAGTTTCATTTAAATATAATTTTCATGTTTGTAATGTCTTAAAAGTTACAATTTAGTTTTTTTATTTTTAATTTAAATAGTTATTTTTTATATTTTAAAAATATTTAATTAAATTTTTATCATATTTTTATTAATTAAGTAATGATATTGTAGTTAATTAGTATATGTGACTTTATTATCATTCATATAGAACGATTATTTGATAAATGATTACGTAAAATTACGAAATGCATGTGAATTCACTTTATCCTCTTATTTTTTATACCTTTTTAGCTTGCTTTTATTTGATAATTTATCAAATAATCACTATAAATAGACAACAATAAGTTTATATAAGCTAATTAATTGCAATACTATCATTTTTGTTTATAGATACATTAAAAATTACGAATGAATTTAATTAAAAATTTTAAAAATATAAAAAGGTAATATTATCTTTAATGAAAACAGATAGGCCAAACTAAATCTTAAAGGGAACAAACTTATATTTAAGCTTTCATAAATATGATTATAAATTTATCTCCTTTTTTAGATTTTATTTTATATTTTTTTACAAAATGCTACTCTCATATAAACAATATTTTTATAAATTTCACAAAATTTATATAAGTTACTCATAATTATTCATTTTACTGAGCTTACATCAATACACATTTATTGAATGTCTAAAAAATTATGTGGAATTTATGACTAAATGTAAGACTAACATTATTTTTAAGGACAGAGATACTATACAATAAGGGTCCCATTAAACATTAATTAAAATAATAATAAAGAATAATTTTTTCTTTTTTTTTTTTGCACGTGCAGTCAAATTAATTTATTTTTTATTTTTTGATTTTCCCGCTAAATTGACGGACCTGGTTCGGAGTTAGGACAATATACGAAGTGGTGGTGGTAAAGGCAAGACCGAAAGAGAATTTGTGGAGGCAAAACGCAAAAGGAATTTAAGCTCCATAGAATCTTCCTCACGGGATTGTTTCCTCTCCTAATTTCTAAATTCTAACAGTCACGCTGTAACAGGGTCCACCCTGAGTCCACCACCACATTCCCCTCTTCCTTCCCAATCCCATGTGATGCAATCTTGTCAATTGTGATTCCTCTTTCTTTTATCATTTACGTGATTTCAGAGCTCATTCTCACGCTGAAGCCGAAGAATAAACCCTTGAGCGGAGCTGGAACCCTTCGCCAGCGATGTCGTCGCCGTCTCCGTCTCCGGAGACATCTCAAGTAACCAACTCCCCTACTCCTCCTCCGCCGCCTGCTACCACCACTTTCACCTCTCCTCCAGCGCCGACTCTTGAACAGAGCTTGAACCTTTCTCCGGACGCGTCTCCGCCGACTACGGAGGCCCCTCCGCCCCCTCCGGACACGCCTCCGCCGACTACGGAGTCCCCTTCGCCCCCTCCGGAGACGCTTCCCGTATCCAACACCCCTCCTTCTCAGCCGCCTGCTTCAGCGCCGACACCCACTGCCAATTCCTTGCCGCCCACGACTCCGCCGACACCCACTGCCACTCAGAATAATTTTGTGCCGCCTTCCACGACTTTGCCGTCACCGCCTCGGTCGGGGGGAATGTCGAGGGGTGCATTAATCGGATTGGTTATAGGGACGGTGTTTGGTTCGCTGCTTTTTGTGGGCGTTTGCGCCTTTTGGTATAAAAGGAGGAAGTGGAGAAAGGAGAGAGGATATGGGTTGCACGCTGCTCCTCCACAACAACCGAAAGGTAAGCCTTTCTTGCCTTCCTTTCTATCAATTATGTGTAGTGTGCATTTCTGTGTCCTTCAAAAATGGGATATGATCCCAGAAATGATGGTTCTTCCTATAAGAAAATAATATTATAAAAATTAACAAAATTTAAATAAAGTATTAATAAATTTTAAAAAAATTAATATAATTTAAAATTATTTTTATTATTTTATAAGTTTTTTTATTAAATTAATATTGAAGAAAATTTAAATAAAATATCATTAAGTTTTAAAAAAATTTTATTTATTAAATTAATATTAATTCTTTATAAATTAAAACTTATTAATATTTTATTAAAAAAATTTTTAATTTTTTATATTATATTTTTTTATAAAAAAAGAATCATCATTTTTTTATAAAATAAAATAAAATTTATATCCTCAAAAATGTTGTATTTTTTTTGTTTTTGGTAATTTAGAACCGTAGTCTTTGTCATGTTCTGCTGCAAACTCTACTATTTAAGTATTTATGAAATTTTTTGTCGTTCTTCGAAGTGTATTCAATGGGCATAACCGTAGAAGTAACTTAGATTTGTTGATTTGTACTCTGAAAAGCAGAGTAAATGTGGTGATACATTATGTGGTATATAATTATGTGCTGAAAAAAGCCTGAAGTCTATGGAATAGGGAATTGCAACACTCGCTGACACAATTATACTGTTTCCTGGAGGAAAGATTTCAATACAAAGACGCATGATATGAGTAGATGTTTTAAATGAAAGTAATTTTTTTTAAAAATATATATATATTTAGTATTTAAATATAATTATATAAAAATAATTTAATTAAAAAAATAGATATTTTATGTTTAGATGTAAAAATATTTTTAAGCATGTAAAATTATTAAAAATGACATATAAAAATATTTTTTTAAAATTTATAAAATTTTTTAAAAATTTATGCGTTTAAAAAATTTTTTTCTTTCTTCTATTAGAGTTTATCATTTTTTAAGTATCAAATCTTGACTTCTAAAATAATTAATTTTTTTATTTTTTTTAATAAAAATACTTTTAAAAAAATCTGATTCAAATACCTAATTTTTTAAAAAATATTTTTTTTAAAAACAATAATTCACTTTTTCACTTGAAAAAACACATCCAAACGGCATCTTGGTCTCATTCGTTTGGATGAGAATTCCATGTGAAGTTCGTTGATTTTACTTTTTGTTTTTTTTTTCCGAGGATATTGCTCTTTTTCTGATTTTTGCTTTGTATTTAGGTTTGATGAGTTCTGCTTGCTTCTGTTTCCTAGAATAAGCTTAGCCTAATCCAAGATACTTGAAGTGTGGTTTTATTTTTGGGGCATTGTTAAGCTTTTTGGGGATGTAACTTAAGAGGGTGTTTATTTGTTATTTTTTATATTTTTTATCTTAAATTTTTATATTTTTTAATATTAATTGATTATTTATTATGTTATATATATATTTTTAAAATTTTTTACTTTTGCATAATAGTACCATAAAAATTATGAATGAATAATACACGAAAATATAAAAGTATTTTAAAATATTTTTAAAAAATATATGATATAATAATTAATTAATTAATATTAAAAATTTAAAACAAAAAATACAAAAAATAACAGGGGACTAAGCTATTGTCCTTGTCTATTTTTCTTTTTATTTTTTATTTTTTGTTAATTTTTTTGTTAATAATATTTATTTATAATAATTTTTTTTGAATTTTTAAAATATTTTTATATATTTTAAAGATTTTTTAACTTTTTCTTCAAATTTTTTAATTTTTTTAAATGTATACTTTTTTTTTAATTTTTTTGATTATTTTTAATTATTTTTAAATTATTTTTAAATTTATAATTAATTTATAATTATTAAAAACTATAAAAAATTTTCTAAGTTCTCTACCGCCACGAGTGAGGCCATAGGTAGTAAGTCCCAAATAACAAATCGGCACCTCCAAAGGGGAAAAAAATTTAGTACTCTCAGGTGTTCCCGCCGTTTGATGAATGCCACGTGGTGCTCATTAAACGGCGGGAGCACTGTACTCCCGGGAGTACAGTCAATGCACTCCTGCTCGTTTTTTTATGGGACTAAGGTCCTTTTTTTATTTTTTTTATTTTTAATGATATTTTTTGAATTTTTTTATATTTCTATTACTATTTATTTATATTTTTTTATTATCTATTTGTGACTTAAAAAATTCTACAAAAAATATAAAAATATCTCAAAAAAATTTTTAAAAAATTTATACTATAAAAATTAATTAATTAATTTTAAAAAATAAAATAAAATTTAAAAAAATATATAAAAAAAATGGCCCACGGTGTGTGGGCGGTAGGAAAGTAACTTCATTTTTTTATGGCTTTTTCTAAACTACACCCCACCTCCCTTTTTATTTTTTAATTTTTATATTTTTTATGTTTTTTTTAAATTTTTTTACTTTTAAAAAATAATTAAGTATTTTTTATCTTATATATATTTTTTAGAATTTTTTAAATTTTTTTTAAATTTTTTCTTAAATTTTTTTAAATTTTTTTACTATTTATTCATAATTTTTTTTATTATTTATTTGTAACTTAAAAAATTTTAAAAACAAATACAAAAATTTTGAAAAAATTTTAAAAAAAATTTATGATATAAACTTAATTAATTGATTTTAAAAAGAAAAAAAAATTTTAAAAAAATCAGTAAACGCCTTTTTTTATATATGCATGTGAAACAGTCTTTAATTTGGACCCTCGAACCATTTCTTGATGCCAATTTCTCCAGCTGATCAGTTTGGTGGTCCACCTCGGCATTGGCAAGAGACTATTCCTCCTGCAACAGATGGTGGAGTAACATTGCTTCCAAAGCCAACTCCAACCCCTGGAGTTGGGTCGAATCAGCAATTGCCATCCATTAATGTCCCAACTCCCCCTATGCATCATGCAACCATCACCAGTTTGGGATCTGAAAGGCCATACTTTACCCCATCTTCTGCCATTTTCTTGGGACAGTCACAAAGCACATTTACATATGAAGAATTAGCATTTGCAACAAATGGATTCTCAAATTCGAATCTTCTCGGTCAAGGTGGTTTTGGCTATGTCCATAAAGGAGACCTCCCAAATGGGAAAACTGTTGCAATTAAGCAGCTAAGATCTGGGAGCAGACAGGGGGAGCGTGAGTTCCAGGCTGAAGTTGAGGTCATTAGCCGAGTCCATCACAGACATCTTGTTTCCCTAGTTGGATACTGCATTGCTGGAGACCAGAGGATGCTTGTTTATGAGTTTGTCCCAAATAATACTCTAGAATTCCATTTGCATGGTAAGATTTAGCACAAAAGTTTTTCTCCGTTGTTCCGAAGTTTAATCCTTGCCTCCTTTTCTTCCCCAAATAGAGAAGCATGCATAAGTTATGTAGAATGAAGAAAAACTTGCTCTTTTTCTGAGGTAGGATATGCTGAAATAGGTCTCACATACTATTGCTATTTTTTCCCTCGGTACACCTATCCAACCTTTCTATAAGAACTACGTATTTTTCATTAAAATGTTTGCTCAATTTTTTCTGTCTTGCTATCATCTCGACTGTTGAAGCACTTATAAGGTATTTAAAACTAAAACTCGATGTATTTTCTTGAAATCCACAAGATGTCAATATGTGGGGAAAATGCCATAAAGTTGCTAGGAAACCTACCTACAACTGCAACTTAGACGGTTTTAAGGTTTCAAGTCAACGCTTAGGTTTAGGATTCAAGAATCAATGGCCTAGGGTTTATAAAGATGTAGATCAGTGTCACATGGCTTTACTTTAATTCTCAAGGGTAATGTGGGAGCCAATGGTGTGGAATGCTGGAAAGACTTTAGGATGCACAGTTAAAAAAGATGTAGATTAGTTCAACTTGTTCTTAGGCTTTTTTTTTGCTTGTTAATAGCTACTTTGAGGTTTTCTTCCTGAGAATTTAAGAGATAGGAAATGAGCATAACATATATGCAGAAAAGTTGCGAAGAGCATAACTTTTTGTTTTGCAATTCAATGTTATTTCTTAGTTGTTTTCTTTAGTAAAAATATGCTTTTGAATTCACGTATTGGTTTTCTATGCACTATACTTCTGGTCTTATGTGTAAAACATATCATAATATGCTCACTGTTTAAACAAGCACGAAAAAGAGTAAACATGGTGGTTAAAATTTATAAAGTTGCCCTTTATATTCATTTATTAGTGGAATCAAAATCTTGCCTGATCTGGATTGGTTATTGAGGGATGAAGGCTCCACTGTTTGGTTGGAAGTTTAATAATTTTACTGATACCTCATTAGTATCGTACGATTCGTACAATGGTTCTATTTTATTCCAGGAAAGGACAGGCCAACTATGGACTGGCCAACAAGGATGAAGATTGCTATTGGATCTGCAAAAGGATTGGCATATCTGCACGAGGACTGTGAGTTTGCTTTATATAATTAATTTACAGTGGAAATCTGGTAGTCTTTTTAGTTCGCAACATTAGTCTTGGAATTTTTACTTCTTTCGGTCTAATATTGTTTTAGGTCAACCCAAAATCATACATCGTGACATCAAGGCTTCTAACATTCTCCTTGATGAAAATTTTGAAGCAAAGGTAGGTTTTGTAACTTTTTAACCTATACAATCACTTCCTAAAATTTTAAATCTACAAATGCAAGTTGAAATTCCTTTATTTTTTCAATCTAGAGAAACCTCACTTTCCCTTTTCAAGTGTCTGCTCCAGTGGGGGGGGGGAGGTTATGCACGTTTTGCTGTTAAAGTATCTATGGTTTATAAAGCTTGCAAACAGAGTCTATGGATGGAAATACTGTAACTTTAATGATGAATAGGATCAACAGGTGGGTTAAGTGGAAACTATTTCACTCTATCCATCAAATGTTTTTCCTGCACTAAAAATAATGGGAGTCCATTCATACCATGAATAGTATAATGAACTGTAAGGCTATTGGATTTTGTTCATCTTCTCACATGGCATTTGAATATCCAATTATATCATCTCTATGACAAAATAATATGCTTGTGTCTTTTATTCAGGTTGCAGATTTTGGACTTGCCAAATTTTCATCAGACACTGATACCCATGTCTCTACTCGAGTAATGGGAACCATTGGGTAAGTTTTATCGTTTGTAATCTTTTATCTGGAATCTCACTATGAAGTACATTTATTGGGGCAGTATTTTTTTTTTTTCCCCCAATTTTCCACTAACTGTTTCTGGCAATTTTTATGATACGCTGATTTCATTTAATGTGCAGATACCTGGCTCCAGAATATGCTGCTAGTGGAAAACTCACTGATAAGTCAGATGTCTTCTCCTTTGGTGTTATGCTTTTGGAGTTGATTACAGGGCGAAAACCTGTTGATAAAACTGAGTCTTTCACTGATGACAGTATGGTTGAGTGGGTTTGTACAGTACTTCATCAATATTTATCTCTTAGGAGTTATGCATAATTTTGGATATGAAACAGATTATTCATAGTATGGCATAGTATGAGTTCCATAAGCATCTATTTTTTAGTTTATGATCATCTCTGTATTGAACAAACAGCCTCTGACTAAGACAAAGTCAGAATACTCAGAAGACACAACCCAAACTGCAAAGTCAACTATGCAAATATCAAAAGCTTCTAAGCTGCCT
>JASKGM010000009.1:1401548-1417766 GCA_034509205.1 Ceratonia siliqua
GTTTTATAAAACTATTTTTTAGAATTATTTTCAAAAATTATTTTTAAAAATAATAAAACAAAAACCGTTCCAAACAGTCCTTAAATCTTCTACCATTTTTTTTAAAAAAAAAAAATGCAAGGAATTGAGGATGTTATTGCTGGCTCACCCTCTTCCTCAAGAATGGCTATGGAGTATAGACTTTGAGCTACCAGAACTGATTATTGATGAATGAACAAGATGGGTTGAAGCATACAGTAAAACTGTGGAAATTCAAACCAAAAAAACTCAACCAAACAGCACACTTGGAAAAGGCAAATCCTCGAAACAAAAATAGTGAAATAAAACAGATTCCATATGCACTGAACAATGTTTGTAATATGGTAATCTTATCTACAACCTGATTGAACCAAATCTTCCCTTTCAAGTGTTTGGTGCTGAAAGAGGAGGAGCAGAGAACTCAGAGTGCATGTCCATGAAAAACTTGTCCACAATATCTAAATAAACTGGACTTGTGAGGCGAGAATAGTAATGGAGTGCCTCTTCTATGTCTAGAACATCTTCAGCATCACCTGCTTCCATCATCTCCAATTCCTTCATCCTTTCTGCTAAAATATGAGCTCCTCCTTTCCCTGATTGGGAGCTCCTTTTCTCGTTCTCTTTTTCTGTGTCCTCATCAATGCTCTTCAATGGACTGATAAAGTTTCCAGTACAGGCAGCAGCATTCTCCATTTCTATTGTGTTGTTATCAATCTTCTTTAATCTGTTCAGATCAGACTGCCACTCATCGTAAAACTCGTAATAGAATTGTTCTCCTGTGTAAATCATTGCCTTACCACTCTTACGAGAGAGAGGATTGAAGGAAAGAGATCTGGGTAGTTTTTTGTACCCTGTAAAGAAGAAAGACTTGAAATTTTGAAGGGTTTTGTGAAAGAAAACCTTGGTCTTGCGAATGGTTTTTCTTAGCAGCATTTGTTGGTCTACTGTGAGAAGGCAAAGCTTTCTCTAACTGGCACTGTCTTCAAGAACAGACAGTATTACTCTGCAGTCTGCTATAGTTTTATGTATTCTCCAATTTTGGCCTGAATCAGATTTACAGATAAAAAGAGAGGTTCAAAGGGTAACTAGCTTCTTAAGGTTGCCCAAAGACAAAAGTAATGTACTCTAAAGGCGATATATTTCTTCTGTAAGTCTTCACCTAACAGCTTTTTGTCTATGGCAATCCATACTCTCTGTCCCTACCTCAAAGATGAAAGTGGGTTGGTGGCCGTATGATAATATGACAATTATCAGATGTATGTGATGGGCCAAAGTACTTTGGTGGTTGCTCCTCTTTGAGATAAAGATATTCAAAGAAAAGATTATAGGAATATTATTGTATTGTTTTTGACTAGGTGCTGTTGAAAGTGCAGTGCCATTGATTAATATGCAAAGCTAATTAAAGGCACTGGATAGCTTAAAGATTATTACAATTACTACCCTCCTTCTTGTTAATCAAATTTGAAATCTTGGGAGGGAATTGATTTTTTCACGTCATACCAATTTGTAATTTAATGCACCTCCTAAGGAGAATCCCTCTACAAAATTCTTATGTATATAAATTTTATTATGTTATCTTTCCAATATCTAATAAATATAAGTTATATATAAATTTTAAATAAGATAAAATCATTCACCACAAAAACAAATTCAGGAGAAGGTAGACATAGGTCCCAACTTCCCTCTTACAATCTTGTGCTTGTTAATTTGTTATAGTAATAATAATAAACGAAGAAATAAGATAATCTTATATTAGTTTTTCGTGTATACCCTTCTTATTTTGGTTGGCTCATCATTTTTTCTAGAGTTCTACTAAATTTTTTTGACCCACTCTCTCGCATAATATATTTGTATGAATTTTAAACAAAAACTTCACTATGGGTTACAAAGAAGAATAAATGGAAAAGGAAAACATTCTCACTTGGGCTTGATTACTCTGGGCAGGCAAGTGGGTTAACATTGGGATTGAGTCAATTGACCCAGCCCACTTACTGCACATAACATAGAAGAAAAGTTATAGAAAAGCCCAATTAAGGCCCAAAAAGAAAAGGAAGAGCACGGGCTCACCGTACTTTTGAAGTCTACAGATGGGCTTGACCTTATGTGATCCACCACTGAACTCAACCCTAAACCTTCATTTTTCACTCGCTCATATAAATCTTCCCCTGAACGCCACTTTTTGTTCTTCAGTCTTCAGCCAGATACTTCCTCGGCTTCACCTAGGGTTTCTGCATCTGATTCAATGGTACTTTCTCTCTCTATTTCGTTTCGGTGTCTATTCCCGATGTTCATGGATCCAAATGCTTCTGCCTTTCTTCAAGGTCCTATTTTTTTAAATTTAATTGTGGATCCTAATATTGATTATGTGTAAATGGAACGCAGGGGAAGGGGACAGGGAGCTTCGGTAAGAGGAGGAACAAGACCCACACTCTCTGTGTGAGGTGTGGCCGCCGCAGCTTTCACCTCCAGAAGAGTCGCTGCTCCGCATGTGCTTACCCTGCTGCCCGCAAGAGGAAATGTAAGTCTTTCTGTGAATTCCTAGGATTGGTTAGCTTAGCAAGCGTAATGATTTTGTTAAAATAAAGAAAATGGCTTTGAAATGGATTCAGTGCTTTTAGTCAATTTGATTTGTTTTGTGCGTATGAAAATGTTTCTTCTGATTACTATTCGCAGATAACTGGAGTGTCAAGGCAATCCGTAGAAAGACCACTGGAACTGGTAGGATGAGGTACTTGCGTCATGTGCCTCGCAGATTCAAGAGTGGCTTCAGAGAAGGTATTGAACCGTTAACTATCTTAATATGCTGTTCTGAGGTTTAAATGTTTGTTGTTCCTCTATCAAATAAGTCTTCTTTTTGGGATTTTGATTTAGGTACTGAAGCCGCGCCCAGGAAGAAGGGAGCAGCTGCCACTGCATAAGTCTTTCGAGGATCGTTGTTTCCTAAATCTGGGTAATGAATTATAGGTTTAGAAGGTTTCTATGTTGGGAGCGAGCTCTTGCAACATTCTTAATGGTTATTGCAGGCCCATTGCTTTTGTCATTTTTGTTTCCATTAATATGTAGTTGCTTTAATTTAAACGAGAAGATTATAAGACGTTATGATTGTTCAGTGAGAGTTTATGACATCTATATTTTTGGTTTGCATTGCTTGTCTCCTGGGTAATCCCTTGACAATTTTAGTATCTATCAAGAAATTTGGTACCTAGTGAACTGGATGTTATGGTACGTCTACTTGGTTGTCCCAAATAACCTGGTTTGCTTGCCATGCATTGGCTTAAGATATTGTTGGACGTTCAGTCTTCAGTTCATGCTGAACATAGGTGTCGTGTGTATCAGAAGAACATTGTACTTCTTAGTCAAATCACTTTCCTGATGTTAAAGGCATTTCTAGGATATGTGGTTTGCATAAAAAAGTTACTTGCGGTCTGTCATTTGATGAGTATCTTAACACCCTTGCGTAGTAATGTTATCGGAGGCTTGTGAAGCCTGTGCTTATGTTATAATTCAATTCTTGTACAAATTTCAAGTATATTATATTATTATGCCTGTGTATATTAGCCTTGCATTCATCATGTCCAGAAATTAGGTCATTTTTTTATTAATTTTGTAGTATGCTTGAGCTCAGGTTGGATATGCTATTAAAGTAATGCATGTTCGATTCAGATTAGCACTATCTTAAGTTTGAAACAGCTTAAGAACGTACTCAAAACTGGTTATTGAGGTCTAGCGAAAACCTTTCTCAAGTCAAA
The DNA here is from genome assembly GCA_034509205.1 of Ceratonia siliqua. NCBI lineage: Eukaryota > Viridiplantae > Streptophyta > Magnoliopsida > Fabales > Fabaceae > Ceratonia > Ceratonia siliqua. Next base: position 1,405,316 of record JASKGM010000009.1, read on the forward strand.
TCATGCTAAAGAATTTTAATTAGTACTTATTACATATCATACGGGTTCTTGATCTATTTTCGTGTGCATGTGTCGATTAGTGCAATTTTTATTTACTGTAACTCTAGTTTGATGGACTCCAGAAATTTTGCAGTCTACTTGGATGGTTTAATGAATTAATTTTGAATGAACATATATACATGTTGGAAGGCTGTGGTTTGGAGCATGATTAATGTCAACCTAATGCTTGTGATTAGCCATACCCAGAGGGACAATGAGAGAATGGGTTTTAAGGAATCTATTTTATTGCGTTTGGGTGAGTTGAATTATCTAGCTGAGAAGTAGGACCATAGTTCGATAGCTCTGGACGGTATTCAAAGTTCTCATTTACCCTGTCAGGGTATTTCTCTGAGGAGAGGAATCTCTATTATCCATAAATTTCCTTGGTCATGCTAACTAAAATATATTAGCTGACTAGCTTTTAACATATTGTCTAGACTTTCATTTTCACTGTTTAGAACTTGGATACCCACTTCCCCGTCCTACGGCTGTAAAACAGTCTTAGGTAAACATAATTCTCTCACAATGTACATGAGAATGATGAATGGATAGTAATGAACATGTTAGCTATTCAGGAGATAGGGGTTACTCGCTGGCTAGGTCTGCATTGTAGAATGACGCGGAATTTATTTCGGACCCACGTCTATAATGTTTGGCAACTGTACTGTCAACTGAGGGCGGAATTAAAAAGAATGAATTTACATAAAATTAATATTAGTACTATTTATTTTCATCACCCTTTATTTTCTGACAGGTTAGTTAAATTTGGTTATACCTAGATTAACATAAAAGTAGTGTCTGAAAAATCAGGCTTAACCAGCGGTTGGGTTGAGATGAGTTTGGCAAGGACAGTAAGAATCTTTCAAACCGTGAGTATTTTATTTCTTCAAATATTAAAAAATTTATTTATAAGATATATAAAGAGCTTGAAATTTTACTTTAGAACATGTAAAATCAATTTTTTTAAAATATAACTTATACTCAAATGTTTTATAAATATTTTGAAGTATTTAAAAATTAAAAATGTTCTGCATACCAATAAAAGCCTATAGTGGGGAGACGACAATGAAGGCCTACAATGAAAAGGATATGAAATAATTGCACTAATCTCAAAATTTACAAACGGTTCCCGTGAGAAGCCAAAACCAAATCTAATTACAGCAAACTTGATATGGAATTGACAAATAAGCTTGACGCCATCTATAAAAGGGAAGAACTGAACTGCCATCAACTACTCACCAACAGGCAAAGAGAGATGGATGCCAGATTATGGTGAAGGAAAGTAGTTTGCGGGTCATATGTTCAATCCTCCGCACCTCGTGTACCAAAAAAATATTCAACTCAAAAGATATAATATTCACTTTGATTTGAATTCACCGAATTTATGCTTCTCTTCATGCAGCTGCTTGAATGCATAATCTAGTTCTGGAAATGCCGACAACAGTAGTAACTCAAAAAGGTCAAAAGCCAGCTGCTTCAAGCAAACAGATGACTGCAAGAAGAGAGTCAACAAGAGTCATTAGAACTATGCTAAATTATTTCAAAATCAATAGCAATATTCTCATAAAGTGCCTAAGAGAATTCTAACCCCAACCAATAGTAATTTACTTCAGTCACCACAAAAACCAAAATAGCTTGTGTCCCCAATAAACATCTTGGAATTCTAGAGGTTGCATTTTCTAATCAACCATCATTATGCTATTCTTAGCTTTATTTGAAAATAGATCGACATCTTGATTATGTAAATGAGGTTTCCAATATTAAAAACATAAATATATAAGAATAACAGCAACACATTTCAACTGATTATCTCGCAGGAACACTCAATTAACCTGAAATATGGGATGGCACGCTTAGTTGCACATGCAGAGTGACATAATCGTAGGAGTACATGTACTAAAAATAGATGATCATGCTCCAAGTGAAGCTAGGTAGATTCAAAATTAAGATGCAATGTTCAATGGAGAAATTAAAACTAATAAATAAAAAATTAACCACAATGCAAGTTGATGTCACACAAAAGTAGATGAGTGATATTTGTACATCACATTTTTGTACATTCTCTTATATCTCTCTCACATACATTATTTTATTATTATTTATTATCTATCATCATCATTATAATAGATTATTTTATAATATATCAATAATTAAAAAAATAGTATAAAAGTGGTGTACAAATATCGTTACAACTACCAACACCACCAAGAAACGTACACACTTTTCTTTGGACAACTTGATAACATCATACATTTAAGGCAAAAATTACCTGAAGAAAAACATAGAGATCCCTGGCACACTGTTCATACTCCTTGCGACCAACAAGACCAACAATTGTTGGTGGTGCACGATCTACATGCAACCAGGAAAGGGGGGGGGGGGGGAGGGGGCAAAAAAGTTATTTATGTTTTCGAGAACCATCTAGGCATCTACTTAAATATAAAATAAGTTTAATTATAGTTTTGGTTCTTTGATTTACTCATCAAAACAACTTAGTACCTCTACTTTCAATCTGAATGGCGTTATCTTGTTCCTCTTAAAAATTGAGGTCAACGTCAAAATATTTTAAGTCAGAAAAAAATTGTTTAAAATTGTCTTTTTTATTACTTTTTTTCAAATAATTAGAACTAAAAAGACTAAAAACCTATTTGGAACGATTTTAAAAAATTATTTTTTTATCTTTTTATTCTATAAAAATAAAAAAATTTGTTTAGGTAAATATTTTCATCAATTGTTTTTTAAAAACTGTTTTAAAAAACAATGACTAAAAAATAGAAAATAGAAAACTTTTTTATATTTTGACTTTTTTTTTGTTTTCTAAAAAATACAAAAAAAAACTGATAAAAAATATTTTTACTCAAACAAATTTTTTATATTTTTGTTTTATAAAATTACTTTTTGTAGTTATTCTCAAAAACTATTTTAAAAAATAATAAAGCAAAAATCGTTTCAGACATACCTAAATTGCTTCTATGTGCAATCTAAAGGGAGGAAGAGCAATTAAACCTCTAAAATATTAAAACAAAATTCAATTCTGAAGATAAGCAGAGAACAAACTGGATAACAGGTTTACCAATCATTAGTTCATATACAAACTTGGCACGTCGATCTGCCTCCTGTTGCTGCTCATCATCCATCCTAGTAGAAGATGCTACTGTAGGTTGTTGTTGGCTGGGAGGTGAATTCTGGGATGGGCTAGAAGGTGGTGGTCTTCGTCGTTTTGGATGCTTAGTTATGAATATTCCATCAGGCCACAGTATCTATTAAAGTTGCACAACAGCTGATCATTTATTAATCTAAGCATTGTGCACTAAGTATATTGCTAGCCCATCATACTAGTTAGAGAACTATTATTGCCAAGAAACATTATCAGGGTTGTTTATAATACAGATATGAAGTAAATATAAATAATATAAGCTGTAGAAATCTAGCATTTTATCAAAGCTAAAGAAATTTATATGGTAAGGAAAGTATCCAGAACATTAAAAATTCTAAAAGGCCAACAGATCAGAAGATTACCTGCTCAACTCGCCTGACCCCAGAAGCAATCACTGATCCCTTACGGAGAAGCTGGATTTTCTCTATCAACCAATCATCAAAGGCATCACCCATTCCCAGTTGAAGGATCTGTTTAGCAACCCAAAAAGCCTTCCGCCTGCATTGTACACAAGATTAAAATCATAAGCAGATCTGAGCTAACTTGTAGACCTCAAACATTTTAGGTTTAACATGAAAGAAATATGATTTAACAAGGTACCTTATCCATCCACCATCTTGAAGCTGGAAGATAACATCAACCAGATCCAGTATGGGTACACTCAAATTCGGTGGCACCCACTGCATCAAAGAATTATATTTTGTCAGAATCAAATACCATCGTAATTCAGTCATATAATAACATCTACTAAGAAGCATATCAACAATCAAAGATAATCATTTCACGGTAGATAACAGAATGTAATGCTAAATTATCTCTTTTTATCTATTCCTAAAAGTAAAGAAGAAATATTAAGTGAGAACTAGAGAAGATTTAACTTTATCTTAGGATCACCTCTGTAGGAATAGTATCAACAGAAGTATTATGGAGCAACTTAGACGCCTCATCTGAACCATCAGGCTCACTTCCTTTCACTGTCTTCTGTAAGTTCTTGGGAGAAGGTGCCTTCTTACATGCTCCAATATCTGCATTTACTTTTGAACTCGATCCATCAGCCACAAAATTATTTCTCGTTTGCAAAACAGCCTCCTTATTTTCAGTGCCATAGTTTTCTCTCCGTGAGGCCAAGGGGCCACTTGCAGACGTGGAAAAATGAGCTCTTTCGGTCTTTTCAGATGGCTTATCATCCAGGTCAACTAGAATAGTTTTCAGTAAACACAGAATAAAAGACAAGTCAAAAGGAGAGGGGAAAATTTATGAACATACAACATTCTCCATCAAACATGAATCACCTGACAATGTTTCAATGATAGAAAAGGAATTTGAGAATAGGTATGTCTGCAATATGACATATAGCAATAAGAGATAAGCCAAGAAATTTAAACCAAAAAAAAAACGAAAAAAAAAGCATATTTGGATACAGAGAAGAGGAATATGTTGGACAAGGAATCAGACCTGAGAATCAACACTGAGAAAGTCCCATACTTCAAGTGATCCTGAAACTGTTGGAAGCTGCATAAGCTTCTGAGGAGCAATAAACATGAGTCAAAAAAAATAATGGAAACACAGAAGAACATCATTAGCAAACACACAGAAAAAACAATGCAATACTATACATGCAAAGGAAGCAATGTCTCAAGAGTTGCACTCATTCAACGTTTATAATGCTGGTACCAAAACATTGATAATTCCAGCCCTATTACAGTGCTCAAACCAAACAATTTATTATTAAATCAAAAGAAATGAATTGGTTAAGAATGAGAGTCTACCAATTAGCCGGGGGGGAAATAGGGACCAAAAATTATGGTTTAAGTAATAATGTAGACACTGCAACAAAAAAGGAGAAACAAGAAGAACTTGGTTCAAATTTTCATTATATCCCCAACATAAGTATAAGTACACAACTTGTATTACATGCCACGTTATTGGGTGGTAGGGAGAGCAAAGAAATGTGATTTAAGTCTCTAACCTTTAAATATTCGTCCAGCAATTTACACCGCTCCTGAATGACAGGTACATCTAAACCAGATGACAAAAAATGTTTTGGAGGCAAATGAAGATTATACTCTGGGAACTCTTTCAGACGTCGATGTAGCTCCTCAAAATGACGAAACCTTCAGAAATAAGAAATAAACCTCAGTTATGCAAGCCTCATGACAAAGATCACAAGAAGACATCATCAGATTGAGAAATACTATTAGAAACACATTGATGAAAGACAAAAAAGAAGCCTTAGCACCTTCTTTTAATTGACCAACTGTTATTATTTACATCTGTAACAGATATGGAATAAACAGCAAATGTTCTCGAATCACTCTTTACAATATTTGCACCTAAGACCTGCATCAGCAAATCAGCTTACATATTTTCACATACAAGCATATTAGAATACAAACTTAAGCATTATTAATTAGAGAAGTTACAGAGCATGAAGAAAATTACCTCACATCTCAACTTGAAAAAGGAATCTACTGCCAAGGAACTTTTCAGGGAATTTACTGGTTTAGAAATAGAGGATGCAGATGAAGAAGAAGCTGCTGCCCCACTATGAATTCTTCCCAAATTTCCAGTATCATACTCATCACTAGAGTCCTCATAATTTACATGTGATTTTGAAGAACTAAGTATATCCTGTCCATCTCCAGATAAAAAGCTAGTTCTCTCAACTTCCTGCCAAGTATGTATGTTATGACCACTTGGCCTAGACCTTTTCCATCCAGATTGAGTTCTGGGTAATCTCTGATAGCGAGAATGCCTCTTATTCATCTTCTTTGTACTATGACCATCAAAATTTTCAAGTGGGTGATGAATGTGAGAAACTGCCTGATTTCTGTTACTCCTTCCATCCCAAACTTTAGTTACAGGGGAATCTAGACCAGTGATACTGCTAGTTTCATCGTCTTCAGAATTATATGAAGTAGTGCTACCTGAATCAACTGTCTGCAGATGCATGTGATTATGCTCATCATCTTGATATGAGGTAACTGAAGGGCAGGTTGATCCATTCCTGTCTGCATGAAAGAGTGTGTTTTTTGCTGGGAACTGAGCACTGTATCGAGAATCAACATTGATGCCCTTGGAGAAAGTGTCCGTTCCTTTGGGTCCTGATGATGCCTTCAAATGATCTACTATTAGTGATTTGCCTACCACAGAATGCTGTGGCACTTGCTCATTTGATTGATTCTCCCCTTCCTTTTTCTTGTAATTTCTCCCTTTTGTCCACATGTTTTCAAAATGTTCAGGAGCAAGAGCTTGGGTCTTTCTGTCAGATAAGAGATCTAAGATATCACCCCATTCTCCTCCTGAGCGATATCGTTTAATACCCTGGTCATCATCAGTTTGGGAGTTTGTTGGTAACGAGCTCCATGAACGGGATGATCGAGCATCGATTGAAAGCAATGGATCTTTTGACAAAATTTCATTGGCATTATCTTCTAAGGATGACTGTGCTGTTCTGGAATGACCATTTCTTAGCTGCACAAGTTCAACACCAGTAACAGAAGGATCAAAGAGGAGATGGTTAGACGAAACCTGCAATTCATCTGCTTTGGTGTGAGATGCCTCTTGAACTGCAGTAGCCCCTTTATTAACCTTGGTCATATTGACTACTACAGATTCAATTCTTTCATTAATAAATCTGTCAGCAGAAAGTAGGGAAAATGAGAACAACAACATACATGAAAAATGAAGCAAAATTCAAGTAAATGGATACCTTGGATTAGCTAAGTTCAGGACAGGTCGCATTACTGCACATGCAAGAAGCTCCCTTGCAGTATATCGAAAGAAAGAACACTGCAAGTCGTCAGGCTTGAAAGTGACAGACATAAGACCATCCATCAGATGCTGCAATACCTGTTCATTGAGAATGCACACAGCAGAATCCCCAAAACTTAGAAAGTAGAGGAGCAAAATATTGCCCCACTGGCGAAGGCTTAGTTATTCATTACTTAATAGAAGTAAGTTATTCATTACTTAATAGAAGTAAAAAAAATAAAAAAAACCTTATGCTCAGCTTCAGCAGAAAATAAAGCAGGATGCAATTTGTTCTCAGCAGCCAAGATAAGTTTTAGTTCTGCATCTCGACATTCAAATGTAACTGAATGTAAATGTTGCTTTTCAATCTTTGCTTGTGCAGCACGAAACAGCTCCAAGTGTGTGCAAATGAGATTAATAACATCCCTGAACCATAAAAGAAAAGTTAACTTCCAATCTGTCAACTTACAACTCAAAAATAGAGAAAGATCATGGACAACAAATAAACTAAGTACCTTATCAAAAGATCAATTAGATTTATATTCCTCATACGTCCTGAAATTTCCCCAAGAACGCCATTTATTATTTGCACCAACTCTGCTGGACCCTCTCTATCTGGTGTTAAGCGAGAGTACCACAGGTCTGTCACCCACTCAGAAATTAGGTGTTTGGTGAAGTGATCTATTGCATCCTCAACAACAGGAGAATTCACTTTTGCTCTCCACTCAGACTTTGCAACAACTTTAGGAAATTCAAGAGGTTTCTTTGAAGATTGAACACCATTGGAACCTGGTTTATTGTTGTATGCTGCAGCTTTTCTCTTCATTTCAAAATCTAGTGATAAATAACGGAGGATGATAATTAAGGAGGCAGCAGCCGGCAAGTTGACCCAAACTGAGGAGCTTGTCACTGAAATGAAACCAAAAGAAATAAATCAAACACCAAGACCTACACAACATGATGCTCCCAATCAACAAGAACAATATATTAAAACATTATCTCCTGCATGAGAGACACACTTAAAGCTTTAAGAGTATATATCTAAATGTGTAAAGGACATTTAGTAAAGCAAAAAAGATGGAAACCTAGTAAGCAAGGACAAGAGTGTAAAATCCAGACATCAAATAAAGAGGGAAAAGACTATGACTTAAACTTCATTTTAAATCAAAAGTCATAGCCACTTATGTAAACTTCATTTTAAATCAAAAGTCACAGCCACTTATGTCTAAGTAATTGTATGGTCATATTTTTTCTCTTCCCATATATTATCCATACTTATGTCAAAGTAACCTATAAACAATCTACAAACTAAGCAATGGACCAAAAACCAAATAGAACTGAATGGTTTGTTGTGGTCAGTTCCAAAACAAACCTAACCAAGAGCATGAGAGAATGGGACAACGGGAACACAATGGTTGCCTAAATGGAGTTTTCAACATGTCAAGAATATTAAGTTAAGAAAGGTTGGAAAAAAAAACAGAGAGTACTAACTTCAAAAGTTATTGTGCAATTCTGTTATAATGAGTAAATCTATTTTAGGGGAAGGTGAAGTGTACACAATTTGAATCACTCCAATTATCTTTTGTCTTAAATTCCAACATCAGTCATTTTCCTCTACCCTTTTATTCTCTAGTGTTCAAGAGTTGAATATACTTATAGTCCCCTTTTGTTAATGTCTGTTCAATTAATCAAGTACAAACAAAAGAGAAATTAGCAGAATCATCAAAGAAATGGCACGTATTTTTTTCAGCAGAGATGGGATATGCAGGCATATCCAGGGCATAACATGGAAACGGCCAAAGACTTTGGAATTGGCAGTTATCATTCACTAACATGAACGAAGAAGAAAGTAGGGACCAGGACCCACGAAAAAGAATCCAGCACTGCCAACATGACCACCAACTCTTAGCTCATGAAAACTGTAGCAACTTAAGTTAAAGCATGTCTAGTATCCTACAAGTTAAGCACACAAAACCACTAGGTGAGCAACATAGCTTGACAAGCTGTCTAGTGTTCGTTTTATAAGAGCAACAAGCGGGAGAAGTTGAGGCAAGCAGAACTTTTTCCACAGAAAACCTTCCGACGTCACCCCACAAAGGAAACTTGTTCACGTGGATTATGGACCAAACCAAACCATGTCTTCACATCTTAATACACAATAAGGAGAAAAAAGAAAAACAGAAGTAATACTGATAAGGCCATGATTCTGTAAGTTAAAATCAATCGGCATTGTATAATAAATTAGTTTTCCAACCTGACAGCAGCCCTAATTAGGATGTAACACACGCTGAATGCCATCACTTTAATCCTATTATTATTTGTACATGCTAGGAATGTAATAACTAACACTGATTGGGAAAATGAAACACTGATTGGGAAAATGATAGAAGGATTGTTAAAGGTCTGAACAAAGTAAATAAACATCACAGAGCTAAAAGCATACATAATGGCTGTCATTTTGATTAGATAAAACAAACATTCTAGGAAATAACCAAAACAGAAGCATACCCTCAATGGAGTAGAGGATTACAGAAAAGCGGATGATAGAATTTCAGGAACTTTTAAAATGACAACATAATTAAACCAAAATGAACTCAAGGGGAAAAAATCATAACTTTCCAATACTGAAGGGAAAACCGGAAACTTACACGACATGAGATATGACAGTCCGACGACGCATACGACCAGGAAGACAACTCGTTTCTTCGCTTCCTCGACGAGGTCTCTCACCGTCGCCTGGTTCAGTGAGCTCATTTCGAATCCTCAATCAACCCCCACTAGGGAATAAGAAGATTAAATCAAATCAATCAAAAGACCCAATTTTTTTCTCTGCCCCATCACTAAATTACCAGAGAAACCAAATTGAACACTCCCATGTACAGGATCGTGCAATGAGTAGCTAGCTATGAAGGCAAGTGGATTGGAAACAGCAATGAAATTGGTGTTTGGAAAGAAGTAAAAAAAGGAATTAAAAGAGAGAAGTCAACAATGAGTCGAAGAGATTCCACGCTATGACGATTAGGTTTTTTAACTTGGTGTGATTGCGTTTGCTTGCATATGGTGGTGGCGGTGACCCGGGCGTATTTTCTCATCTTCTTTCCGTCATTTGCTCTTCTCTTGCGCTTTTCCCTGCGTTCGGAATTTGGATGTGGAATTTCCACTGCTGCTGCAGTCATATGGGTTTGTATGGTTTCCCTTGCCCCATTCGATAACATTTAAGTCGGAAGTTAATTACGAATAGACGATTAGATATTGACATATTGTCACTTGGTCTCTTCTTCATGGTTTTTAAAAGGCTTAATTTTATTTTTAATCCTATTAATTTGTTTTACAGTTTTAACTTTTTAATTTTATTATAATTAATATAATTTTTTAATTTTATTAAAATTATAAAAAAATTATATTATTTAAGATAAAATTAAAGAGACAAAAATTATAATTTTAATAAATTAAAAAAATAAAAATACAATTAAACTTTTTTAAATTTACATACGGCATGTTCCACGCTTATAAAAATATATTAATATATATTTTTTGTTTGACATAAATTAAGAAAATAAAATAATTATAGTATTTTAAATAATTATTCAATTATATTTTTTATTTTAAATAAAAAATTGCTTCAAAACTTTATCTTCTTACTTATTAATTACACACATGACAAATAAAATGTTACTAGTATAATTTTTTTATTTTACCTATTTATAATTTTTTTTAAATTAAAAGAACAATATAGATTACTATTAACTAACTATCTACCATCTCTTAAAAAATTAGAATAAATACAAATAAAAATATAAAAATAATAGTGATAAATTTAATTGGTCTAGTTTTCAAACACACGTTATACACAGTTATAGATAAATCTTTAAATAATTAGTGAGAAGTTGAAGATATTTAAATAATTATTCTAATTTTTATTTTTTATCTTTAAAAGAAAAAATATATATAAATACATTTATTAAATAATTTAAAATATGTGTTGTAGCTTTAATAAAACATAGAAGCTAACTCAAAGAAATTGTCATAGCAAGAACTGAGTATATGATGAATGGTTAAAGATATTATTAAGTTCAAAATTTAACTATTTTTTAAATTAAAATAAATAATTAATTAAAGTACGTGTAAGTTGAGCCATTGACCGCTATTATATAAATTATATCAGCAAACAAATATTAAATATTTTCCTTTTTGTTGATTTGACTAAAATCAATAATCAGAAGACAACCATACTAGCATAGCATCTTTAATAAATGACTCATATTTTTCAATTTTTAAGAATCAGATAAACTAAATATTCACGAATTTAATATTTGAATTGAATTATATATTTGAACTCAAAAGAGATTAAACAAATTGATTCTGATTTTAATAAATTAACCTAGTAATTAAAGAGATTTATTCGTTATTTTAATTATTTTTAAATATTAAAATTAATATTTAAGAGAATTTATTTATTAAGTATATCAAGTTAATATAAATGGGGACTAAGATACATCACCTAATTTTTTTTTATTTTTTTTTATTTTTTAAGTTTTTTTTAAAATTTTTTTACTTTTTAAAATTAATAAAATATTTTTTATCTTATATATATTTTTTAGAATTTTTAAAAATTTTTTAAAAATTTTTAAAAATTTTTTATATCTTGTTTATACTATTTACCCATAATTTTTTGATACTATTCATTCATAAGTTTAAAAATCTTAAGAAAATATAAAAATATTTTAAAAAATTCTCAAAAAAATATATGACATAGTAAATACTTAATTAATGTTAAAAAATTAAAAAAATTAAAATAAAAAATACAAAACATAACAAATTGGGACTGCCGAAAAGGAGGAGGCATGAGAATGAGGCATTATAGGGGGATGTAGCTTAGCATCCCCTAATATAAAAACTAAAAAGTGTCTCTTAAAATTGCCTAAAATTATCTTACTTAGCTGGTTCAAATATATCCGTATTATATAAATAAAAAATAAATAACTTGATTAGGTTTAAATATTTTAATTACATATATATAGAAATTGATCTAGTCCATTTTTTAAATTTTTATTGTGATTATTTATTTATTTTTAAATAATTATAATTTAATTATCTATAATTTATTAATCATTTAAATATAAATAAATAATCATAATTAAAAAAATATAAAAAGCGATCGAGGAGATCCCGTCAAGGAACTAAATTTCCAGCGAAACGCTTGAAATGTTCAAAAAATTTTCGTTTCGGGAGACACCGAAACGAAATGACATTCCACCGAAACGGAACGAAACGAAAAAAAAAAAGGAAAAAAGAGTTGTTCATAACCAAGATTGAGAAGATCTAAACCTATTTTGAATTCTGAACTAAAAGAAAATAAAAAAAATTAATAAGATTGAGAAAAGTCTAAACCCCTTTTAAAATTTTTATTATTATTTATTGTATCGTATCGTACAACCTATCAGCTTATACCTTACTTTATGATAGTATTATTTATATTCTTCATATTTGATTATCAAAATA
>JASKGM010000009.1:1432623-1444362 GCA_034509205.1 Ceratonia siliqua
TATATATATATATATATATTAAATATTTATCAATAAATATAACAAATTTGTTATATTTATAAATTTTCAGTTGTATTTCTTATATAAATTTAATTTATATATTACATATAGAAATGTTATACATCTAAATTTTTATCAAACATATATTTAAAATCTTAAACTAAATACTTGAGTTATTACTTATTATTCACCAAAAAATATATACTAGTGTAATTTTTTTATTGCAGTCAGCCAGGTGCATCTTAATTAATCAATCCCTTCTGTGTCATCAAAAATAAGTTATCCCTAAAAAATTTTAAAAAATATAATTAAAATATATGATAATATGTTTAATTATACAATACATGTTCACTTTTCATTAGTTGTGTTTTTGTGATGAAAAATAAAACGTTTAGAGTGTTCGTCAAGCATCATTAAATGCTACCTTTCTCTTGCTCTTTCCAGTAGCAATTCACTTACTACATTTGTTATTTTTAGTTTTGTACTATGGGTTTTCAAATAATTATATTTTTATAATATAATAATCATAATAAAAATACGAAATTCAGAAAATATTATTACCAAATATGTCATAAATTTCAAGCCAGTGTCAAATCAATAACTTTTAAAGATAATTCAACAAGCATTAAAATAAAATAAAATTATTTTATAAGATAAAAAAAAAGATATATAGCTACGATGACTTTCATGGCTTTTGACACTTTTAAATGTTATTAACACTCTTTTATAACATTATTTTTTAAAGTTTCAACAATACTCTTCATTAATTTATTTTTTCAAATCAAATAAATTTCATTAATTTATATTTATTTTATATTTACACTCTTAAGCAAACTCAATCACTTATGTAATTAAAATTATTGTTTTTATTAGGTAAATTTTTTATCTCTTTTTTTTCTTGATATTTTTAAATTACTTATTAAATTTTTGAATAATTATTTTTATTAAATAAATTTAATTTCATTAATACTTATGCTGATTATCAAAATCTATTTTAATTACTAAAAACCTATATTTAAAATTTCAATATAATTGCACTTACAATTTAAGTATAATTTGTGAAAAGAAATTATATAAATAATATTATTCAATCTGTTATAGAATTTATCTATAAAAAATAATAATTAATTTTAAAATGTTCTTCCTTTGTTAAAATTTGTGTAATATAATTTATAAACCAATTTAGTTTTGTTTAAATTTTTTATTAAGATTCTTAATTAATATTGATATTTTTACTATTCTAATTGGTTTCAGTTTATTATTAAAATTTGAAGATTTTTTTATTCAACTATCTATTAATTTTTTACGAAAAATATTTTTTTAAGTTTATTAAATTAGCATAATGGCCATCAATAAATAATTTTGTTAGTAAAAAAAGAACTCATTTTATAAGTTTAGTTGCACTTGTGATTTATATATGATTTATGAAAAATTATATATATATATATATATATATATATATAAATTAATCAAAAATTATCACTTATACTTAAAAATAATTAAAGTATGAAAATAAGAACCATATTAAAAATAAACATCTCAATATACAAACTTATTTTTTTCTAGGCTATTTGCATATTAGAGCAAATAATTCCATCAAAATCTAAATTTTTATCAATATTTTAGTATTCCTATTATTTGATTATGTAAAAATTAAATTATCATGAAAAAAGGTTGTATCTTTATAAAAAAGAAGAATAAGAAGAATATAAGCCTAACGAAATTAATTATTTATTTAATAAAAATTATAATTATAATTACACAAATCATTAAGTTAAATTATAATTGTAAATAAATAATTTAAAAATAAATTAATTAAGTTTTAAATTGATATATTAAAAAACAAATTAAACATTTGGGGAATGCAAACAGTCTCGTCTTGCTTTCATTAGCAACGTTCCGTGTCTGCGTCACATACTGACACGTGCATATGTATTTAACTGCCGTGACATACGGTGATTTGTTGTCGCTCATCTTCTTCCTAACATGAACGTACGCACAGCTGTTGGCCTCTCAGAGCTCTCTGCTCTGGCAAACGTCCAAATATGGTTGGATGGATCTCGTGGGGAAATATTTCTAATTATTACAGTAATTTTATGTTTTTGCCTTGTAATATGTTTTGAAGAAATTGAAAATGTTATGGCAATAATATTAATTTTTCACTGCTTACTAGAAATGTTCTCGTCTCGTGGCTGCCTCGTTTGCTTCTTCCTTAAATCACTCAATCCCCAAAGAAAAATGGGGTTTCTTTATACTTTAGAGTCCCCTCTCTGCGCATTTTAGTTTTCTCCTACTCTTTAGTCTTTAGCTGACATTGACCTCTACACCACCACCTCTCGGCGCATTTTAGCCACCGGTCCCGCTGTCCCATTTACTTTCTTCATCATCGTCGTTTTACTCTCCTTTTTGGATTCAATCACAACACTTTCTATTGACCTCTGCATTTGCAACTTCATTCAAAGTCTCTACCAGAGAAGAAGGTATTCATTTTCAAATCTCTCTCTCTCTCTTCTTTGTAAGTTTATAAATGCATGAATGTATATGGCTAATGGCTTTGTCTGTATTTTTTTTTTCTGTATCTGATTGCATCCGATCAATGGTGTACCTGTGGTGTATCCAATTTTGTAATTGTAGTAAGAAGCTTCTTGATTTTGTACTTCTCTTTACTATTTTGAACGAAAGTGGTCAGATTTAAGTTTACCCATTGTTGGAGATAACAATGTAGCGAAACCATTATGTTCCTCTGTTTTCCCATGTAATCAAAATGAAGTTCTGGAGTGTCAGATCCAACAAATCTTTGAACCCGGCTCTTGAAATTAGTTTCTAAATGTAGTTTATTGTGTGCTATGACTGACGAATTCTTTGATTTCTGTTTGTTCTGGTGTTACAATCTGTGGAAAGATACTTTCTTTTGAGGTCTGGGAAGGTTTGTATCATTTCGCCATGCGGGGACGGCAGCGAGTGACATCCAGGGAACAAATAACTGCTTATGATAAAGAAGAAAGTTCAGGTAACTTCCAATTGTTTCTCTTTCTCTTTTCCCCCTTCCCATGGCTACCACTACCAGATGGCAGACACCATCCGGTTGTTATTCCAGACCTCTTTTTTCACACCTCTTCCCCCATTCAATATTTTATTATTATTTATTATTCCTCACTTCTATTAATTTATGTTAAATCTACAATGGAGAAGTGAGGTGTACGATATGAAAGTAAAAGTTTGATGTAAGTACGTTATTCTTTTTTTCCTTTTAAAACTTGGGTGAATTAATATTATGGTGATTTTCGCAAATTGTCAATAATATCCAATATAATATAGGAGTTGAATATAGCATCTTGAAGTGAACTCTCGGGGAGAATATGAAAGGAAACTGTTTCTTTATAATGAATTATAGTGTAGCAGTTCAGCTAAATTTCCTCATCAAATCATATACTTTCGTCTGTGTGAATGTGTACTTTTATGAAGATCATGCTGAATAACATATATTTCCTTTTTGGGTACATATGCAGATAAATATTAATTTCTAAAGTATGCAGAAAAAATGAGTATACTTTCTGAAAATCCATTTCATTAATGCGCTTGTGATTTTTGGTTTGAAAAGAAAAGAAAAAGAAAACGTGCATGCATACATACATGCATTAAAACACATCATTGATCAAGATTCTATATTTGGGAAAGTCTGTTTAACAAGGCAGCGAACAGTGAACTCCTGTCTCATTTACTCTATGTTGGCCCAATATCTTACTTCCCTTTAAATGGAAGTGAAAATGTTGAAGAAATAGTAGTTTGCAGAAGATTGGTCAGATTTATATCTTTGAGCCTCTTTAGCTTCTTACTTTTCTTTCTTTTTGCTTGTTTTGAAGTATATCTTGTCCTCCCACCAAGTTGTCTTTCTTTCCTTTTTCTCTCTAATAATATTCTTCTTCTTGTATAAAAAATGTTGAAAAAATGATGTGTTTTTGTTTTTCCTTTTCTGATGATCCTATTAGAGAAATTGTTACATATCGATGTTGCTAACAGAAAATTTTCATTCGTCATGGCTTAGTACGTTTACTGAATAAACCTTCTTGGCGGCACTCTTTGCGGCATGTATTAGTGGCTTCACTTTCTTCTTTCTTATTTGGCTACCACCTAGGGTATGTCCTTCTTTGTAGCTTGATCAACATTCATTCTTCTTATATCTGTAATTTTTGTGTGAAGAAATTATCTATTTCCTTACTGCTATTGTTGATGCAGAGTAGTCAATGAAACCTTGGAGAGCATTTCAGTAGACCTTGGCTTTAGTGGGAATACAATGGCTGAAGGTACTTCATCTGGTTGACATTAAATATAATTTTTTTTGTTTTAGTTGTCTGAAAATTTTAAATACTTTCTTTCCTTCTTATGTTGATGAAGGTCTTGTAGTAAGCACGTGTTTAGGAGGTGCTTTTGTTGGGTCTCTCTTCAGCGGGTGGATTGTAGATGGTGTTGGGCGTAGGAGGGCTTTCCAATTGTGTGCTTTGCCTATGATCATTGGGGCATCTATGAGGTATCTACTGTATAAGTTTTCAATATTTGTAGCATCATGAAATCTTGTGCTATAAGATGTAAATTTTATGTTTTCAAAGAAAGTATAAGAAAACAATATATACTCAAACTATTTTAAGTTGCTCTATGGGGTGAGAGGTTTGTTTTCTTCTAATTTATTTGATTAATCAGATCCCCTGCCACACTGGGAAGATGTTAAGATGTTAACAAGTTTGATCATCCTTGTTATTATTCAGTGATAAGTTAGTGTAATCAATTATCTTCGACGGTTACCTATCATTTAATTTAACTCCAGTTAATAATCTATCCTTCAACTCTTAATTTGATGCTATTGTAACCTGTCCAGGTAATCTCTGACTTTGTTTTCAGGTTGAGCTCTCCTTTTTCTTCTTTGATAAAAAAAAGAAAACATCTGTACTTAGAAGAAGGAAAAGTACAAAGAAGGATGCTAAGATATCCTCCTACACAAACAAAAGCAGAGCAGAGAGCCTAGCAAAACAAGGAACTGAAAAAGTCAAACATGCAACATAGCTGCCCAGTCTCCCTGTAACTCCAAAAATCTGAAAGGGACACTCCTTTGAAGAGGCCATGATCCAAACACTAGAGGAAAGCCATAAACACTATCCCATCACACAACTATTGAATAGATAAATAGGCTCCCTTGAAAATATGGCATTCCTCTCTAGCCAAATGCACCATAGCACTGCAAAAACAGCACATTACCATACAGTATTAGCCTTCTTATTTCTATCAAATTCTTTTAACTTCGTCAACATCTGAGCTCTCCTATTATCTGTCCAATATATAGATTTTCTTGCCAGTTACTTTTGGTAGCCATAATTTGTAAATAGTTCTCGGATATGAATAGGGAAAAATAGAAGAAACTGAGAAAGATAGTTTTACAACTGTAACAATCATCATTGTGAAGCAATGAAGAGCTTCTTTTCACATGTTCTCTTTGTTATATTTGTTTTCTCCACATTTCCTTGCTTAAGCTTTTCAAATTAATGTCTTACTCCAAGATGTCCTTCTATATATAACAGCAGATAAAGCTATAAAGTTATTATTCACGAATCTTGCAGTGCAACAACAAAAAGCCTGTGGGGTATGCTTTTGGGAAGGTTATTTGTTGGCACTGGAATGGGACTTGGCCCACCTGTAGCAGCTCTTTATGTGGCTGAGGTATAGGAGATGATAAAATAAATATTATTTTTTCTACATTATGAAATTACATTATTTTTCAACTGTAAAACTAATTCAAATTTCCCTGAACACTTGCAAATAAACCACTTGCATTTATAGATCTCACCTCCAACTGTAAGGGGTACTTTTGGGAGCTTAACTCAGATTGCAACATGTCTTGGACTTATGGGTGCTCTCGTTATTGGACTCCCTGCCAAGGAGATAGTGGGTTGGTATGGAATGTTAAAATATTATTTTAGTGAAGTTCATGGACATACATTTACCCTAGAGTTATAAAGCAGTTCCAGTTTTCAAAGATTCTTTAGTTTCAGCTGTATTTTTGAAAGGTAGTATCTTATGTAAATAATGTGCTCAGGTGGCGGATTTGTTTTTGGGTATCTGTCATTCCTGCTGCAATACTTGCCTTTTTCATGGAGTTCTGTGCCGAGAGTCCTGATTGGCTTTTCAAGGTTATCTATTTCTCCTATGTGAATCATAATAATTTCTAGCTTCATATAAACTTGGTCAACTTACTTTAATGAACTGCAATTAACTATTTTCAATTTCCTTTGTTTTAGGCATAGTTGATTGAGTGGAATGAAGTACTAGAAATATTTGGATCCTGATCATGGCTTAGAGATATTTAAGTATGAACTTGATTCTTGATATAATATGCGGTTTACAGCTTGGATAGATAGATAGATAATTAGATAGTTTAAAAAAGAGAAAGATGTGGTCATAGAACCTTCCATATCTTTACATTTTTTTTTAATTATTATTATTATTGATTTCAGTTCATCTTTATTCTGGAGGGAGGTGATCGAAGTACTGTTTCTCTGGTTTCCCTTCTTTATACAATATGCTGTTGATGTGGTCTTATTGGAAGGGACTGCTACTAGTTGACTTGTGATCTACTTTATTGTTTCCCCCTAGCTCAGAAAGCAAGAGATTCTCATTTCCAATGGTCACTGATACCTGTTTCATAGATTCCTGAGTTTCCCTGGCACTATGATTAACCCCTTCCCTCTAAAAACATAAAACGATAAATGAATAAAGAAATTTATTTATACAAAGAATACCAAGATGGTCTCAGCCTTCCTGGCTACATTTCTCTTTCTTTTTTTCATATTTGGATTGATTAAGGCTGTTTGTCTAGACAGGTTTATAATTCTTTGACTTTTTTCAGAGAGGAAGACGCACTGAAGCTGAAGCTGAATTTGAGAAGCTCTTGGGAGGGATACAGGCAAAACCTGCAATGGCTGAATTGTCAAAGTCTGACAGAGGTGATGAGTCTGATACATTTAAACTCTCAGAATTACTCTATGGTTGCCATTGCAAAGGTACCTATTATAATATTTTGTACAGTTTGGTTCTGCAACATTACATAGTTGTTTCTTCTGGATGATTGCTTAACCACTTGTGCATTTTGCAGTGATGTTCATTGGATCTACGCTTTTTGCTTTACAGCAGCTATCTGGCATTAATGCTGTTTTCTATTTCTCTTCAACTATCTTTAAAAGTTTTGGTGTACCATCAGATCTTGCAAACACATTGGTTGGAATTTGCAATTTATTGGGTATGTATTGGCTTTATGCCCTAGTATCTTTGTTGATTTGTGGTAAGTGCTATACATTTATCTCTACCATATTGTTACTTCAGGTTCTGTTATTGCAATGATTCTGATGGATAAACTTGGAAGGAAAGTGCTTCTCCTGGGGAGCTTTTTGGGCATGGTGAGAAAAAAAAATCTTAATTTGGCTGATTTAATCTTTTCTATACCTGAATATTTCCTGCAAAAAGTTTGATCAGGAATATGGGTATAAAATTTAAACTAATTGTAGTTTTCTACTGTTCATGCATGTCATATACAATCCCAAAATATGATATTGCATCTGGAGGACATTGATTGGAGCTTTGCTAGGTTAAACTATATATACATCCTGTTGAACAATATACAATAGTTGCAAAAACTAACATTTTGGAGTACCAGTACTGGGTGCTACAGCTCGTGGTCATGAATTTCATGAAATCAGGGGCCTCTGTTTGCATGGGTTACAGGGGCGCTGTAGGGCCCAAGCTTCTGTGTTTCCAGAAACAGTGGTGCTGCAGCACCCATGAATCAAAGCTGCAGCGCCCAAGTGGCAGTTATGTTAATTTTCAGAAAGGTGTGTTTGTTGGATTCAAAATGATAGAACCCATGGGCAAAATGGGGCATTCAAGTAAAGGCAGGGTATTTTCCAACAGTGTACTCGTGGCACATATCCAAGGGAGAAGGGAAAATCAACGGTGGAGAGGGAGGGAGAAGAGGGAAGTTGCTGAATAAAATCAAAGAAGGGTTGGGGAGGGAAGGCAGGCAGAAAATTGTGAGGGATTGAAAAAGGGGGAGCTTGGCGCCCAAATAGACTAGGAGGGGGAGGCCTAGTGCCCATATTGTTAGGGAGTGACTAGCTCCAAAAGCTAGGCTATCTTTATGTGTTTTCTTCTTTGTCTTATGCATTTCTTGTCATTTGTCAGGTGTTCCTTCACTGTTTATTAGTATTTCGTTTCCTAGCCTGTAATCGTTTCTTCATATATATAAAAGAAGGCTTTATTTCCTTCAATATTTTGTGTCTATCTACTTGGTTCTCATCACAAAATTTATATAATTTTGAACATATACAATGATTAAATAAAAAGGCTATAAATAAGAGACAATCCAGAAGGGAAAAGGTTACACACACTCTCTACATACTTCCTCTAATTCTCTTCAAGAATAGTTCTAGAGGAGAGAGCAATACAAATTGTTGAGTATTGTTTTCTGAGTGCTTAAATAAATTCTAGAGACGTATATGCCTGAACCCTGCAGCAATTATTGGTGGCAAATAACGTTTTAAGGACACTGTCTTAAACACGTTCTAAGCATACAAATTCTTTAACTCTACTTCTACCCTCATATTGTTCGTCACATCCTGTGCTATTATTAGACACGGTGTAAAATCAAAATGCATACCCAACTTCTATATATATTTATAGATATGACCAATGCAATCATTCTGTAGACTGCTCAATTTTCTGGCAAAGTTGAGCGTGCTAAGTTTGTCTTGATGCTATTTTGTAGGCTTACGGACATTTAGGTTGTACTTGGTTGGAGCTAAAATGGAAATGTGTCTGAATCATATATTGTGCCCAAAACCATTTTCATTTTTCACCTCTACCAAGCACACCCTTAGTGTAGCTTGAGTTATGAAATCTACTAATGTAAGTTTTCCCAGAATCAACACGGGAAATTTAAGACCTTTTAATAATAGGCACTTTTCTGTGATACTAGAGTTGTTCATTTACAATTATTACATCTTCCACTGAATTTGCATAAATTTGGTATGAATTATATTTTCTAACCTTTACTCATTTTGTTGATTTAGGCAGTGTCATTGGGTCTAGAAGTAATTGCTGCGAGTTCTTTTGCATCAGGATCTGGAGTAATGTATCTATCTGTTGGTGGCATATTGCTGTGAGTCAGACAACTTTAAATTGCATGGGGTGGAAAAAAGAACAAAAGAAATAAAATAGGAATTATTATATGAAAAAATAAAATAGAAACAGGAAAGCATCATGGGAGCAAAATTAAATAATCTTGTATTCTAAAAAATTTCTCTCCTCTTGTAG
Source organism: Ceratonia siliqua (assembly GCA_034509205.1). NCBI lineage: Eukaryota > Viridiplantae > Streptophyta > Magnoliopsida > Fabales > Fabaceae > Ceratonia > Ceratonia siliqua. The sequence goes on from JASKGM010000009.1 coordinate 1,441,978, forward strand.
GGATATCCGGCTATCAGATTTAGATCATAAATTAACGTATTTTGTTTATCAGGTGGTTGCAATGAATTTAATGTGCCTTGGCATTAATATTGCTGAAACACGCCTTTGATTCTTTAGCCTGAATTGGATAGCTGCATAAATTGTTGGACACAGTACTTATGGATCTGAATTATCCCATTCCCTATTCTATGCCACCAATTTATTGAAAATATCTCTGCAAACTCTTATTTTCATAATTTTTTGTCACTGAATTTAGAATGGACAATGCAGGTTTGTCTTGACATTTTCTCTCGGCGCTGGTCCAGTTCCTAGTCTCCTCCTGTCAGAAATACTACCTGGCAAGATCAGGGCAAAGGCAATGGCAATTTGCATGGCTGTGCATTGGGTAATTTTCTTCTGCATTCGTTTTTTATCAACACTTCTTGAGATCATTTTGTTTCTTGCTGTTGCTGAAGGAACTAATTAACTTCTTTAACCTTTCTTCAATTATCTAATGAACTTGAAATCCCACTTACATGTTTCATTATTGCGTAGTCTTCGACCATATTCAACTTGGACAGAGCTGGTAAATATTTTATGATGTCATAGTTTCAAAACTAACTTCCACTGACATCCTTGGAGTGATGTATATATATTTAAATTCTAGCAACTTTCCTTTGTCAGTTACGCTTAATTTAATTTATTTATCTTTGTTTTACTAAAAATGAACTCAAAAACTAAACAGAGCTAATTCCAACCAAGTTCATCATCTATTTACTTTTGTGATCAATATCCGAGACATGCATGTAAATGCTAATGGCATCATATGCTGAATAACATTAGTTGCCTTCAAAAAGTGGCAAGAGTACTGGTTATCTGTGAGATTGCTAATACACTTATTTAACAGGTGATGAACTTCTTCGTTGGTCTATTATTTTTGCGCTTGCTGGAGCAAATTGGGGCTCAACTCCTGTATTCTATTTTTGCTTCTTTCTGTGTGATGGCAGTGATTTTTGTGAAGAAAAACGTTGTGGAAACAAAAGGGAAGTCGCTCCAAGAAATTGAGATTGCACATCTTCCACAAGAAGCAACCTAAATGAACATATAGAGGGGAAAGATGGATGAGGTAGAGGCATATTCTTATTTGCTGAATTAGTTGTATCAAACATTTTGGGCCAACAAAGAAATTTTCTTACACTTGGAATTTTCTCGAGCTTAAAAATTAAAAGTATGAAGTGAATTTCCTAGTGGTAAACTAATGCATCTTCTTGAACTTCTACAAGGCCTGTTTCTTTTATCCCATGCTAGAGTTGGAGTCTGGAAGACGTCCTATCAACACTATCAAGTGCCCACTAGAAGGCCTTCGTAAATTTTGGAGTTTTCTTTTTCACCTAAGGTTCGTAAATTTAATCATTTTACCAAAAAAAAAAACAAGTAATTTAATCAGCACAGTTTGGTTACATTTTTATCTCCTCATGTCCTATTGCCATTTTGGTATTTTTCTAAAACACCATCTATCTTCGAAGTTCTTTTCGGCCAAGGAATTTTAAACCTTCACAAACTCTGCTTATAATACCATAATTAAGGAAATTTTTCTTAAAATGAATATTCATTAGTTTAAAACCAACTTTATGCTGGATAATTATTATTTATGAACTAGTTTTACTTAAAGCTGATGAAATTAAAACTAAGCCATTTTAAAATTATAATTTTTTTAAATTAGGAATGTCAATTGAGGTTAAATTTTCTTTTCAGTTTATCTTAGGGCATATTTTTATATTTAATGTATTTAAGAAAATAACCGTTTTTAAAGAGTTAATCGCTGACCTTAAATTGATAGAATACATTTTCTTAACCATTATCAAATATTAAAATGTTAAAAAATTGAATATTGTTATTTTGAAGAGAAAAAAAAGTGAAATTTTTTTTTTAACAATTAAGCTGAGTGATTAATCACAAGTTAAAGTTGAATTTAAATCCTATCGGCGGACGTTTGTTTTAAGATGGACTGAGATATCAGTGAAAAGGACCCAGTAACCTTATCAAAGTTAGTACTTTAGCCAAGGCCTATGTAAGATGTCGTTTCAATTTTGAAGCCAAGTTTGTTTTTGGGTGTGTTTGAGAAGTTAGAGATGGAAGATTCCTCTCTACAATCGAGCCTCAAAATGCTAAAAGACCTTTCAAATTGTGCTTTTGGTCGAGAGATTAATGTTATACCTTTAAAGGATCTCTGGGTACTCAAAGCCCACAAAGGTTTTCTTCTTTATAGTTTCACCGTACAAAATAGCGTATTACACATGACTTTTTTTAATCATTCCTAATCCTCTATCTCTTTTCGATTTTTTTTCTCTTTTGTCCTTGACAATTCATAATTTTCTTTTTATAGGATGAAAATGGGAATTGGCA
>JASKGM010000009.1:1450099-1506493 GCA_034509205.1 Ceratonia siliqua
ATATAATAAATTTTTTTACTTAACCAACTCATTTTATTAACTATTTATTAATATATACGTGTCATTTATTAATTAAATCAAGTTTTTCAATTAACAAATGATATGTAACCATATAAGTTCTTCAATCAATAAATAACATATATAATAAATTTTTTTACTTAACCAACTCATTTTATTAACTATTTATTAATATATACGTGTCATTTATTAATTAAAGAACTAATGACAAACACTTAAAAAATTTTATTATAACTTTGTCTTTATTATTTATATATCTTGTTCTGCCTTGAGTCGAACTAAATTAGTTGAAGTGCGTCCAAAATATCCGAACACCCCTTCACCATTTATACCAGAAAAATACACAAAAAGAAGAAGAAGAAGATATATTTATATGTCATATTGTCATTAATTCAAGCTTTTTCTTTTTCCAAATTTTTCCTTGGCCCACTTATTTATATCCTTTGAATTTTATAGTACATTTGACCTGAGCCAATAGCCAAATCTATTGTACCCAGAATATTCATAGTTTTTGTTGAGTTTGAATTACAAGTTTATAACTGTAAGGCCACTCCAAAATTATTACATCTCCCTCTTCCTCCCTATCTGCCATTAAACCATGCCCAGGCTCCCGGCTTGAACCGTGGCTAAATGGCTAAGACCAGTCCGGGCAGTGACCGGCGATACAGATCACGTGGCTGGCTTTGCCACAATGTCATATTCTCTTCTCTCACTTCCCACCTAGGACTAGGAGGCCTCAAATCCCTCACAACCAGCCACGTGTTAAAATACTCTCTAAACTGCGTTATCAATCCATTTTTCAATGTCCAAACGTGCACCCAATACGCCTTACCTTCCCATCCCTCCGTTATCACACAGTCTCCGATCGCCGTCGTGCTCCTCGGCTCGAACTGGAACTCTTTGTTGTGCGCTGTCTCCCCGGTCAGCACCCTCATCATGTGCTGGCACTGTGGGGGACCATGGAACCACCATTCTAGATCACTTGCTAGCAACTTGCTCACTGTATCCATTTGGCCTTGTCCTAACAATGCCTTATAGAGTGCTTCCACTGTTGCCTTGTTTTGTATTTCCAGCTCCCGGTCGGTCTCTGGCACAGGAGTAGCTTCCATGTCACCGCCGGCTGCCATTTCTGATGAGTTTAGGGAGTGGCCTTCTTTTTTTCTCTGAGCATGGGTGGGTGTGTTTGGGACATATTTATAGGCCTAGGGAGGTGAATGTGAAGGGAGCATAGACGGTGGAGATTTATTCATCTAGGAGATTGGAGATTGGACGGTGTGGATTTACTCCTATATCTCAGATTTATGCTTTTGGCCATTTGATTAGGGTGATTTATATTTCCATTTTAATTGAAAATGAAAATGTGTCTAGTTAAAAATTTAAAAATAATAAAAAATTATTTTGTGTTTTTTATTAAAAATTTTAAAAATTAAAAATAATGATTTTAAAAACGCGATGATAATATCATAATTAAGTTAAAAATAATAAAAATACGTTAAAATTTTCATAAATAATAAAAAAATAAGTGATAAAAAGAAAAATAATAATCAAAATTAATTTTTATTTTTAAAAAATAATATTTAACATTACAAACTAAATACATTTTCATAGTTTTTATTTTTTAAAAAACAAGAAATAAAAATAAAAACTTAACATGTTTCTAAAATTTGAAAATTTAAAAATAAAAATCATTTTTAAGAAATAAAAATAAAAAATATTTCTACAAAAACGGACCCTAATTTCCAGTTTCCACCAAAGACATCAAATAATCATAAGCTATTAAACTCTTAATGCTTTTGAGAGGAGAAAACGATGTGAACTTGTACATTTATCTGTCTAATACAGCCAAAACCAAATATGGAGATGTTTTATGACAAATATACCTTTTAGTATACATGGGTATTTTATTTTTGAGAAAATTTTATACAAATTTTTTGAGAGACATTATATTTTTTAAAAAATATAATATTTATTCTTTTTTTTTTTGTGTTTCAAAAAATTTCAAAACCAATTTGTCTAAAATAAAATCAGAAATGAATTGAAAGTAAAGTTTTATAAGACACTGTTTTATAATATTATGCTAGAGATATTAAAAAATAAGTTACTTTTTAATTTTTTAAGTATTTAAAATTTGTTATAAAATATTTAAGTATAATATATAACAACTTTATGACTTAAATAATATAAAAATATTAATTTTTATATATTTTATTTCAAAAATTATATGAATAAAATTTTAAATACTTAAAAGATTAAGATATTACTTATTAAACACCATGTTAAAAGTAATTGTCGTGACATTTTGAAAGACTTCTCATTTATTATTGAATCTTTTAGGTTTAATCTAAGAGTGCCAATAATTGAAATTGACCCCTTTGGATTGTAATATGGAGGATCTTTTCTTCATATTTTGTCCAGCATTAATTCCCTATTTGCTACAAAAACCATATATATCATATATGAATAATAGACAAATCTATAGCTTTCATCTTTTGAAAGTTACTTTAGATTATAGTATTCTTATTCTTAATTAGGGCGAGGAAAAGAAAAAGACCTTTTAAATTGTAATATTTGACTCTAGTCCATCATCGATAGAACAAATGTGTCCCCTAAATAAAAATAATAATTAATTATGTAATTAAATTGACTTAGGACTCTAATTTGAAAATATTGTAACTAGCTTGTGATTAACTGTAAATTTGTATTTGATATTAAAAAATTTCAAGGTGTTTTTTATTTTATATTAGGGGATTAGCTTCAGTTATAATTTTTAGGTAAACTTATTTATAAAAAATTTAGATAAATAATAATTATATATATATATATATATATATATATGTCAAAGTTAAATGTCAATAAATTATTTTCTAGCAGGACAAAATATACCTTATGAGCATATTAATTTAGAGACATCATTATAGAAAATCAGAAAACAAAGCAAATATCAAAGGATACTATTCTTTAATACAATAGTTTTAGAGACACCTAAATGAAATTATTTAAAAAAAAATAAGTATAATTAATTGTATTCCTGAAACCACATGCATAAATAAAATTCTTCTTCTTAATATTGCCATCAAAATCCCTGTCTTTTCTTGTTACCAAAATAATGGAACTCTCAATAATTTATTGTTAATTCTCATTTAACCTTTGGATCGATTAATGCCATATAAAAAAAATAGTAAAATAGAGGAAGGTGGGACCAAAAAATTGTGATCATATTTGGATTTCTTAATTACAACTAGTGTAAGAGTTAGGTAGAAGAAGTAGCTAGGAAAAGCACAACAGAGATTCAAATCTAAATTGAGCAAAGAGAAATGGGATTTCCAATAAATAAAAGAGCCATTGGAGAGACTTCGTGATTTTACTAAGATTTCGAGAGTTGACGGATAGATCACGGAAATCCTCAGCATATTCTTGCATTTTCTAGATTATTCTTTTTGTTTCTTATCATCATCCAATCATATCTATGTATCCTAAGACTTTGCTTAGTTTTTTATTTATTAGTTTTAGAATATATAATTTTATAGTTTCAAAAAATTGGCAATATGACTACCAAGATTGCTAAAATAACGTCTTAAGGGAGCGTTTGGTATAGGAAAAATTTTTTTTTCTTAAGAAACATAATTCCTATGAGTCATGGTTTTTAGGAATTTTATTCCCAGGAATGTAAAAATTGTGTTTAGTTGGTTTCGTAGATTCCTGGGAATGATAGATATTTTTGGGTTTGGTTCATAAGCTATTTTCCTAGAAATCTATGTAATTTTTACAAATATACCCCTATATATAAATTGTAAGAAATTTATATTTTAAATAAAAATATAGGTTGATGGTTGGGGTTGGTGATTTGGGGTTTGGAATTGGGGACTTGGAGGTTTGGAGTTTAGAATTTAGAATTTAGAATTTGGAGTTTGGGGTTTATGGATTGGGGATTTGGGGTTTGGAATTTGAGAGTTTGGGTCTTAAGATCTAGGGTTTGGGGTTTAGGAATGTAGGGTTTAGAGTTTGGGGTTTCGAAATTTATGGTTTGAGGTTTGGAGTACTTGTGGTATGATGGTTTGTGAGTGAGGGTAAAATGGTCATTTATATCCCTCAAAATTTTCCCATGAAGTGGGAATCTAAGAATACTATCTCTCTACATAGGAAAATTTTTGTGAGAAACTTGCTTAAAAAATACTCTCAGAAATCTTGATTTCCTAAAAAAAAATTTTAAATTCTTGTACCAAACGTTGGAAATTAAAATTCCCGACCAATGATTTCCAGGAAAGTTGAAAGAATCCTAATATCAAACTCCCCCTAAGGGGTGAGGTTGGGAGTTCGATTCTTGAGAATGCGAAGAAAGCCATGAGACCAGTGAAAAGTCTTAAAGGTGTACTTTAAGGAGTCCTAACACTTTAACTGAGCAAAGCGGACAATATATTATGTGTGTGCCAGTTCTTGGTAACTAGGGCGTCACAACTTAATAACATTTAGTTTGTTTGTTTCTTATTTTTATTTATTTCTATTGAAAAAAAAAAGATTGAATATGTGTTGGATTGAAATTTAAGAAATGTTTTTAGAAATGTTGAAAATATGAAAACATGAAAAAATATTGTTTTTTTATAATTTAAAAACTTAAAATAAAAACTTAAAAATATGATGGCAAGTTCGTAATTATGTTGAAAACAAATGAAAACACAATGACAGTTTCATAATTATTAAACAAGTTAAATTTTTCTGTATTAAATAATTATAATTAAAAACATAATTTAGCTTTACAAATTAAATATATTTTCGTAATTTATTTTTTGAAAACAAGATATACCTTTACAAACTAAACATATTTTTATAATTTTTTTTTCTAAGATAAGATTTAACTTTACAAATTAAATATGTTTCTTAAAATTTAAAAATTTTCAAAAAATTATTTTCAAACAAAAAAAAAACATTTCCTCAAATCAGACCCACATTAGATTTGATTCATAAGAATATTTAATCATCAAACATTTATTGACTATATATAATTTAACATATTTTTTATTATGTAAAAATTCAAGTCACAATATATACTTCAAAACAAACCTAAGAGTAACTCTTTACCTCCTCCATGTGTACAATTTATACTACGAAAAAGTGTCAATTTTAAAAGTTTAATTACTTGTTAATTTTATGAACCGATTGATATTAAACAATTTGAAACAAAATACTATTTAATTTAGTGTATGAATTGAATAGAGCACCATGACCACACAAAATTCTCTCAGAAAATTAGGAGAAATGAATAAGCAGTACAACTCTTGGCCCATCAATTAAATCCCTCAAATAATATATCATGATTGGAGTGGACCCTTTCCTTAGTTATGAAAATTTCAGTCCACCTAACAATTCTAATTATTATTTCTTAATTATTTTCATTTATATGTCTTCAAACATCACATTAAAATAACATTTCGTAAAATTAATTTTTTTTAATATATATCATATGGAGGCACCATTTGCTAGAATTATCTAATGCATCATAAAAATATTTATATATCATAAAATGTGGTTTTAGAATACCAGTTTTTATGGAGAATAATTAACTTTCTCTTTTAATAAAAAAGGGGAATTTTCTTTGGCATCAAAATTGTTTTTTTTTATTATTTTATAGTTGCCAAATGGAGTGTAAATTAATAATAATGGTAAATTATGTTTAACACGGTATCTATAATTAATTATTTATTTATCAAAGGAGACGCAAGAATATTCAATATTATTTGATTAGATATTGAATGTGAGACTAAGTATTTAATTATATTGAGAGAATAAAAAAAAATTCAGTTATAATTTTTAAAACTTTAATTATATTAAAAAGTGGATTGTTATTATTTATGTGTGAAATTAAAAAAAAATTATGAAAACTGTATATGATAAGAAAGAATATGAGTGAAAAGAGACTAGAACTCGATTCCTCTCATGTAAACAAAAGAATTTTATTAATATGAATGATCCGTCTATGCTATCTGTCGTTACCTGAGACTGTATCCTCCTCCATCCTACAACGTTAAGGTAGCCGTAGTCAAGAGGATCCCGTCATGTATCCAAACGCCAGATAAAAGGACAATGATTCTATGGATACAGGTAGATGCAATTAAGAGGAACAGTTGGATACAACTATGCATTGGAATTGAAAGTGGAAACCCCAACCCAACCCCTCGTGTACATGGATTTGGACATTCTCCTAATTGGCATAGCCCACAAACAACGACAATAAATTATTGACAATCTTGACAGAACATCGAATCTCTCTCAAACCTCATAAATGAGAGTCCATTCTCATTATTGTCCTCTTGTCTGTGGCCACCATTTTTGAGCACTAACTATTTCTACCGAAGAGAGACAATCTGTAAGGTAACATGACGTCATTTAACCGAAGTCAAAACTTCGACAATAATTCCTTCAGTTAAGTCGATGCTTAACTTTGGAGTCATGTTACTTGCTAGTCGAGTTCAGAGTTCAACCTGAAGTGTTGGGAAGACATTGATGGAGAAATATTTCAAGGGTCTTTATATAAAGGTGCAAGCTATGGTATTTCATAGAATAACAATAATTCTTAAGAAGGATTGTCGTCCTTATATGATCTCATATGTGAGAGTCATTCTCTCTTTTAAGTATTATTATTTCATGAATAATATAAAAATTTCATTATATAAAGTACTCTCTAATTGTAGGAATTCCTACGTAGTTTCATAAAGGACGACATGATTCAAGAAAGCAATTATCCATAAAAATTATTCGTGGCAGGAAGAAATAACATTTGTTCTCTATTGGGACCTAAACTCTTCCCCAGCCCTTACTTTTGTATTTGGACCTGTTCAAGTTCATTGGATTGAATTCATAAAAATTAATTGGACTCAATACATATTATGTAATATTATAACTTAAGATCTCTTGACATTTAAGATATTAAGGTAAAGAATAATATACCAAACAATTTCCGTAACTAATTACATGAATTGAGCTATGAATTTAATTTTTATTCATTTTTTTAAAAGATTTAAGTTAAAAATTTGATCCATACAACAAGATTCAAAATTGATTCGAAAATGATTAGTCCTAATTCAGACGAATGTCGGTAGGAGAAGGATCGCATTCAATACAGAAACTGAGAGGCTTGGAGAGGGAGGGGTGGTGGGTGGTTTAGTCACTTTCTATTGACCAGTTGAGGACTTGAGACTCTGAGGGTTAAGAGATGGGGTCAGGTCCTTGTGGGTTTGATTGATTTTTATTAAGGTGTTAGGTTACTTCAAGTGCCAACTGCCAAAGCCCAGCGTTAGCTAGCTAGCTCTAGCTGCATGCTGGGTCCTGCATCGCTGCTTGCTTTTCATCAGGAAGGAGATACCTATCCATGACTCTACAATGAATTCTTAATAATACCATTAAACAATAAATTACATGCAAGTACATATCTTTAATATCCTCTTCACACCTTTAGATTAAGTCTTTCTGATAAAAAAAGAATAGTTGTTATTGTGTATTAAGAGAAAAATTAATTAGTCTTAATGAACCTTCAAGCTTATTGGAAAAATACTTCCCCATGACTCGCTGGCTCATTCTTCAACAAGCAAGCGGTTAGAGCCTCAAGTTCCTCCTATTGCTTGGGAGTTTACAGTTTCATCTTCTATTTCACTCTTTGATGAAGGTTCTTTTCATCCTTCCCTTACGGTACTGCTTCACTATTGGTTATTAGGAATATTTAGCCTTGCAAGGTGGTCCTTGCTGATTCAAATGAGATTCCACATGCCCTATGCTACTTGGGTCAAAGCGTAAGCTAGTGATACTTTCTGTATAAACAAATGAATTTTTTATCTTCTTCCTGAGTTTTCCTTAGTAATAATATTCAGGTTTCTTATTTTTAAAATTTAATTTTTATTTTTTAATTTTTTTTAAGAAATAAGTTAAAAAAATAAAAAAAAAAGTAAACATTTTATTTTTATTTTTATAACACTAATTAAAAAATAATTAAAAAACAAAATAGGAAAACAAGAAAAAAAATTATTTGATTTTTTCTAGTTTTTTTATATATTTTTTAAAATTTTTTACTTATTTCTTAAAATAAAAAATATTAAAATATTAAAAAATATAAATTAAAAAAATTAAAACCCTGCTCCTAGTAGGATAGTATACGCCATAAACAAAAAAAAAAAAATCAATCTTTGCTTATCAAGACTAATAGTTATCCATATTATGGCGTCCTCGCAAGTGTTTTTTTATGGAGGCTCTGAATAATGGAACACAGTCATATTCTTATATCACTATGTTTTATTCATAAATTAATTGAAATTTGAACTCTTAAATTTTAATTCTAGAAATAACTTTAGTACTACTGTAGCAAAGGTCTATTGATTATTTACAAAATACAGTTTTAAATTATGTTTTCTTTTGCTTGCATAATGTAATTAGTTTTGTAAGATAATTCTTGACTCTTAGGTCCCATTTGGTGTGTTGTATAAGATTGGATATGATAATATAAGCTAATAAAATTTAATTTTATATGATGTTTGGTATGTACAAAGGATTATATAAATATATACGATTAAGACTTTTTATACGATAATATCACATAATACTATACACGCAAAGGGGTGGAATAAGCTAGGATAAATAATTGTATAAAATTTTATCTTAAAAAATTATTTTTATCATTATTTATCAATATATTATCACATTATTACTATCACTTTTAACATTATCATTATCATTACCATCGCCGCCATTACTATCAATGCTGTCGTCGCTATTACTGGCTCCTCCATCAATGTCACCACTAGCATTATTGTGCTATATCATGAAATTAGTATTATTTTTATATATTAAAATATTATTTTTTATCAACAATTATAAAATAATATTATGTTATATAATTTTCCATATTGTGTTTTATTGTAACAAATATATGATAGTATAGTAACTTATACAATATTATTTATTGTTACTTATTCTATATAAATTTATCCCATACAACGTATCAAACGAGCCAAGTTAAGGATTAAAGTCTCTCTCCCCTTACTCTTATGAGTGTGGGGCTTACTAAGAGTTACTTTTGACATACAAATACCTTGGAATTTCTCTACTTTCAATCGAGAAAATGTATGAATTGAGAAAAAAGGAGAAAAAGGAAAGTGAAGAAAAATTTTAAGGTACTAAAATATAAAAAAATTTAAGATATATTCGAATTATACATTTTTTTTAATAAATACAAGTATATGACAGAAGTTCATTAAAATTTTATATAAATCAAATTTACTTTGGTTATATTTTTGTATCTTTAAAATTTTCTTCCCTTCCCCTTAAAATCTATCTCCTCGATCCAAATATGCCCTCCTCATTAGTATGGCAAATGAAAAAAAAGTTCAAAACTCTAAATCATTTGACCAAAAAGCCCAATATAGTGGGGTATGGTTGTTAGTGGGCTAGTAACACTTGGGCTCTTTTTTCATTTACTGGGCCTTTGTACTCCCATGAGAACTTTAACATATATAGGGTTTTTCAAAATCTAACAAAATTTTGATGTAAAATAAAAATAAAGCTCTAAATCCACTTCAGATCTACCCCTAAATATAAGCAGCAGCTCCTTTCTGTTCTTTAGTTTTAAAAATATGGTATTCCATTGTAAAGTCTATACTCATTCTGTTGTAATAAAAACAAATTAAGTAGAATAAAATTTATAAAAAGCAAACTAAATAATATTCTTCTAATTATTTATGAACAATTAGCACCGTATTACCAAAATAGGTTATGTTTATCTCAACTCTACTTGTTAATAAGTTTTAAATTTTACTCAAACTCATTTTATTTAATAAATAAATAATTTAGCTTAATTAATTAATTAATTAATTTAATACTATATGTTTTTTATTTGAATATTCTAACATAAATAAGCTCAACTATATTGTATTTTTTATTTTACTATATAAATTTTATATCAAATAAAATGCATAAATAGTAACTTCTAAATTTTTTTTAATCATGCAATTTAGCTCCCCACTTTAACAAACCAATTTTATATTCAATTCAGTTTCATAAATGAAGATAAATTCTTAGGAAGCTATGCCCCAATATCAACGCCAAACTCATCCCTTTTTTTTAATTGTGAAGGAAGACTCTCCTCCGGGACCTCATGCATCTCAATAATTAAAACTATAAAAAGGATATAATCATATTTTATATGACATAATATCTTACATATTATATAGGATTTTCATGTGATTTTATAATATCTTATTATTTTAAATGTTACTTAAATAATAAGATATCAAGCACAAATATATTTGATATTATCCATTATCTAAGATATCATGACTAAATGTCTCCTAAGTTCCTCTTAATTTTAAAGAGATCACAAACTCTTTCTATTTCCATGAATATGAATGACAAAGTTAGAGTGATGAAATATGTACATTTATAAACTTATTTTTCACAAATTTATTTTATCCCATTTCATATTTTCACAATTCAATCTCTCCCAATATGACCTATAGTGAATTTGTGAGGGTTTTTTATAAATAAGTTTGTGAATGTAGCATTTCTCAATTATGATGGTTTCAATAGGAGATTATACGTTAGCAAATGGAAAACTGCAGGCAGTGGTGCAAAATATATTGGGACGAAGAAATAAAGCAATATATAACAGTTCTATTAATAATCTTATATAAGAAGCAGAAAAAGTTACTGTACAAATAACCTCAAAAAGAAAAGTTAAACCCACCAATTTCCTATGGCATAACCATGTCTTCAAAATCCTTCTCCACACTGGGAATTATCAGCCAATCATCTGGGCAAAATTTATGATCTATTGCATCCACAAAAGCTGACTCATGGCTAAGCACCTTAGAATTTTCCATCACAATATTTTCCACAAATGGGCAATTCAACTCCTCAGTAGTCATATTGTCATCTAAACTTTCCAGAAATCCTAGCCACCAAGTATATGAAGAAGCTTGGTTCTCTCCCCACTGGAATCCTACAGAGGCTTCAATGGGTGCTGCTGCTGTTGGGGATTCTGCCAATACAGAAGGTGCAGTTGTAGACCATATAGGTCCAGGCAGAGGCATTGCCTCCAACAAGGAGTAACAATACTGTGCATTTGAAAACATTGGCATATTAAATTCACAGTTGGAGCAGCTGTTACCTGTCACAGTAGGCTCTTTCTCTGTGACAAATGGTGATGCATAAGAAATTTCTCTTCTTTCGTCCGCCACGTTTATGACAAAATGCCCCTCAGAAGCTCCTCTACTACGAGTCCTTTTCCTTGTGGGTTTGCTTGGAGTACTGGTTTCCTCTGAGCCTCTTTCATCTTCCATGGCTTTTCCACTGATCAGTTGGGGGCTTGGGGCTGTGAACTGTGAACTGTGAACTGTGAACTAAAACCCCAATAGGAATAAATTTTTGTTGTTGGGAATTGGAAGGTAGCAAGTTATGGAAGCAGCAAAAGTATGGCCTAGTTAAAAGATTGGGGGAAATGGGTCAGAGACTCAGACACAAAAGCATGTATGATGACACGTACGTGTTGAATCTGTTCGACACATCATAACTTTTTAAGCAATAATCTGCAATGCCTTCAGCTCTTTGCCCACCTCCTGGTACTTTCCTGAACTTTGCTTTTAAATCCAAATTCATCATTATTCATGCATCCTGTAGAGCCATTAAATACACTCTTCCTATCTTCAATGACCCTTACAATCACGAGAAAAAGAAAAAAAGTTTACTTACTTGACACTAGGAAATTTCAAATTTTCAAACAATCAAATAAAAGTGGAACTTATCCATTGCTCGGCTGAACGAACTCTCTTTTATCTTTTCTTGTTGATGTGTGCTGAAACGTAGAATAGCTCTTTGTTATAAACTGTAGTGAGCTACTAAATAGTTAAAATAGGCCCGTAAGACTGTAACCTTTTAGTACATACTTGGACTTTTGGGATACACACAAAAACTACCGGGAGCGGCTATTAACAGTTAGCACCCTTGTTTTGTTATTTATCAAGTCTTGCTGCGATCAAATAAAAGAAAATATGAATATTACACATATCAGTCCTCTTTGAGCTTCCATGGACATGGCTATTTCAACCTTATCGGCCTCTTGTTTTCAATATTGATCTTTACCAAGGCCTTCTCTCTTTCAATGGAGAAACTATAACACTTTGTAGTTCCACCATATAATTGTTCCGTTGGGGAAGAAGCTTATTGCTTTGTCGTTTGGTTCAACTTTCAAATCCAACCAAAGGTTAGGCACATTTAGTGGTAGACTTTCAGTATTTGGCTTTGCTTGGCTTGCTCACCGAGGTCAATTTACAATAATTGGCTTGGAGGTTTATTTAAACCCAAAACTTAGCTCTGTAAACTTTGGATTATAATTATAGCTTTCTTTTTTCTTTTTCTTTTTCTTTTTTTTTAAGGAGTTATATTACGAAAAAGATAGTTTGAATAGCAATTGGCACCCCTCAAGGTATGAGGGAAGAAAGGTGACTCTTGTTGAACTACGAAAGACATAAATGGGATATTGAGTAATACTAGTGACATGCTCACTAGCTACATCCACACACACATTTTTAGTCAATTGTTGAAAAAACACCGATGATCACATTTTTACCTTATCATATATTTGCAATAATTTATTTGCATTCTCAAAGATATATTCTTCCAAAAAGGGAAAATAAGAAAGAATGAGAATTAATAACATAATTTAAATTGGATTCACTGGTAATACATAGATTTTGCATAGACAGTAAATCATGTACCTTGATTGCTCCAGATGTTGTGACACTTTCTGTTTCTTACGGATCAATGTAAGCTTGTCACAATCAATCTATATCATCAAACTCTTTGCCACATCAATGGATTCTTGCACGCATTAGCAACTCCCATTTACACTTTAATGGTTCCATCTAAATAGCCTTAATAGAAAATTTAATTTTGAAGGACTCTTTAGAAATTTATTTGTCACAAAGAAGAAGAAAAATTGTAAAATTTTCAGACATCCAAACTATGACGTATATTTACCTTTTCAAAGATTTTTTTTTGGAACAAGTACTTGTTTAAATTTAATTTTAAGTAGTATCAAAGCCTGTTATTGAAATAGAATAGTGTTATTTAGTTTGTGATTCAATTTTCACTGGTTTTGATGACTCCATTTGGGTATGTTCTTGGCAGTTTTTTATAGTGGGTTTGCTGCAATTATATCTTAAGTGATGACGAAAAAGAGATCTACTATTAGAGAGTAGATATCAAGGTCGGACCTAAAGATCTGTCTCACAATGTATGATACAAATGTCAGCTTTCTTAGGAGCAAAGTATGATACTTAAAAGGATTGAAAAGGCAACTACCAAGTTTTCATGAATATATTTGAAAATTTAAGGTCAATATCTTTAGTATTTGACTAATATTTGTTCAATAAGATCTGGGTAATCTCTGAAATTTATTCAAGAGATCTACTATTAGAGAGTAGATATATTGAATGTGTATTTTTATGTAGGATATGTGATGCAAAGATAAAACAACAGTGCAGATGCAAATGGAAGTACTGATATTGGATTCAACTACAAATATAAAAACTAGGCAATTGATATTTCATCAAACAACCCAGCATACAATGAGCAGAAACACACTGCTAAGAAGCATAATCACACTGCTAAAGAGACAGAATCACTTTGCTCAGAGACAAAACATTGTCTTTACAAAAGAAAACCCTAAACTGCGCAAACAAACGCAGAGTGGGTTGTAGTTTCTTGTGTTTTTTAGGCATTTAGCCCTATTTTTTTTCAAAAAAAAAATGCTATAGAAAGTTTAAGCTTTTTTATTATTGAAATAATTTTTAATTGTCCTTGTATATTTTTATGAGTTTTAATTAAATCTTCCTATTATATTTTATCATTTAATAAATAAAAAATGATAACGATATAAATAATTAACATAAGTTGACTTATTTTTGTCCACATAAAAAGCAATTGTTTAAGAAATTATAAAATAAAATCATACTAAAAGTATGAAAAAATGAAAAACGTAAAATAAAATCACATGTATTTAACACTATTTTAATTGATGAACTTTTAAATATTTATTCCATATGAATAACAATATAGTCATATATGTTAGTTAACATTAACATCATCATTTTAACAAAAATATAACAATTAAACTTAATTAAAATTTTTAATATATAAAAAAATTTAATTAAAAATAGAGAGAACAGATTAAAATTTTCTAATATCATATGAATGAAAAATGCATTTAAATATAAATTATATCTAATAACAATAAAATGAAATTGTGAAGTGTGAAGTTTAGGCGTTACCAAATTGGTAGTTTATGGAGCAATGAGTCCGTCGGCAGAGGTGTCCAAATCAGGATACGGGTCACTGGTTCAGAGACTCATAGGAGACAAGGGGATTGGGCATTTTAATTTTTATAAAAAATCAATGACTTTCATTTCCAAATTTTCCATGGGTCAAGGTCAACCAGACAGCCCTTATTGGAAGGCCAATATCTGGTTCATGACCAGGACACCTCATATTCAAACCTTTAATTAAATTATGCATATAAATCTCCCTCTTTAAACTCCCAATGTTTGTGCCTGCCTACCTACTAACTGCTTCCTTTTTAATTAATCAACACTCCTAGCCATTTAATCTATACAAATTAAATAAATTA
Source organism: Ceratonia siliqua (assembly GCA_034509205.1). Classification (NCBI taxonomy): domain Eukaryota; kingdom Viridiplantae; phylum Streptophyta; class Magnoliopsida; order Fabales; family Fabaceae; genus Ceratonia; species Ceratonia siliqua. The sequence continues at coordinate 1,464,780 of JASKGM010000009.1, forward strand.
TGATTAGAGAAATAAATATATCAAGTATATTTTTTAATTATAAAAATTAAATAAATTAAATCTATTCTAAATATATACATAAATATTTTAAAAAATATATTTAATATATTTATATATTTATTTACGATTAGTTTAATTTATTTATTTGATTTATACTAAATCTTTTAAATAATTTTGTTTGAAACTTATTTTCAATATAAATTTAAATTCATGACTTTATCATATTTGAAAAGAAATAAATACGTATATAAATTTATAAATAATAAATTTTATATATTATATCTATTTCTTCTCGAATATAATATTCCCTCTAAATATAAAAAAATACTAATTCTTTCTAATATCTTTATATATCTATCAATTAGTTTAGATTATTTATTTTTTTGCGCATTGATACCCACTTGCTAATAAAAACAAGAAAGCCCCCATTGAACAGATAATCATGGTGGGGTGATCAAGAAATTGCCTTCTGATTAAACTATTTCACGGCAGCCCCATCTGGAGGAGAACTATGACCAGATTCCAGAATGAAACAACTAATGTATAAACTATGAAAAATGGGCATTTAAGAAAATGACTGCTAAATATTTATAGAAGACACAAAGCAAAACTTTAATTTAAATTTAAATTTAAATATATAAATTCTTATCATCCGTGTTAAATATTTATATCAGACACAAAATAATATTTTAATTTAATTTTAAATATTTTAATTTTTATTATATATTGATGATTATCACATTCAATATCCTTATTAACGTGCGAACTTGTTGGCGTATGGATGATAAATAGGGAGGAAGAGACGTTTGAAACTCTCACGGCTTTATATATGAATTCAACCATAAGATTAGAAGAGTTGAAAGCAAAGCCTCCTTGAATTCTATTCAGGGATTTGTCAATGATGTAGGACTTGATTAATCCAAGACATTGTTAGTATAATTGACTTTTCAATCTTTATTGGTTTCCAATCAATTGTCTACTAAGATTAAGATAATATCATACTTTTTTTGCACTATTATACAAGTTATTTATGTACTATTATTTGTGATTAAACTAAATTCAAACACATAAGATACGTATTATTTGAAGATTCAAAGTTGATTATGTATATATTTAATGACAAATTTTTATGCGATAGATCGTGTTCAATAAACTTAATCACTAGTCTAATTTTAAGTTTCATTTTATATAAAATTTTGTTAGGTTTTAAGTTGAAACCTTTTTAAAATTTAATAAAACTAAAGATTCGCTACTCAGATTCATGATCAACTCTAGCATCCAACAATTGAGATTAGACTAAAATCGGCAGTTGAATGTGCTCTAACAGCAATAAGTAAAAGAAAAAAATTGTATTTAATGAGATGGCGAGAGATTTTGTGAAGAGCAAAATCACATTAGTTTTTATCTACCAACAAGAAAAAAAAGTTTACCCAAAAAGTTCTCCAATTTGCTTAAAAATACAAAAATTATACTGATTGAGAATATTTTACGAGCTTGATAGATGTGCCTAGTTCTACATTGATAACCAAGATAACAAAAAAATTACAGGCCAACACAGTTTCTTGAGGAGGTGATGCCACCATCCACAACAAGGTTATGACCACTAACATACTTGGATTCGTCACTAGCAAGATAAAGTGCAGCCTCTGCAATATCTTTAGCCCTTAAAGTTGCTCCTTTCAAGTTGGCCAATCCTCTCACAAACTCCTCCATTTTCTCCACCTCATTTTTGAGAGGCAGCCCAAAATTGGTTCCTCCATCTTCTTCTTCATCACTGGTTCTCCAAGCATTCACAAGCATGGAAGTGGCCACCCCAAATGGAGAAATGCAGTTAACTCTAATCCCATATCTTCCTAATTCACAAGCTGTGTTCTTTGTTAGCCCAACGATGGCATGCTTCGAAGCTGTATAAGCATGGGGTCCAAGCCCGCCCATGACTCCAGCCACACTTGCTGTGGAGATTATGCATCCAATTCCTCTAGGCATCATCACCCTTGCTGCGTGCTTGATTCCCAGAGCCACTCCCTTCACATTCACTCTCATGATTCTATCGAATTCATCGGCATCGAAATGGATTATGCTCTTGTTCTTGGACTGGTTTCCAAGCACCCCAGCATTGTTGAAGATGATGTCAAGGTGTCCATAGCGAGAAACTGTGGAGTCAACTAAGTTTTGAACGTCTTCTTCTAAGCTAACATCACAGTGGAAATAGGTAGCTGAAGGAGATAACGTCTCTGCAAGCATAGTTCCAAGTTTGTCTTCAACATCAGCTATCACCACCTTTGCTCCGTGCTTCACAAAAACTCTTACTGTTGCTTCCCCTATCCCTCTGGCTCCCCCAGTTACAATCGCAACTTTGCCTTCCAGTCTGCAATATTTTCCAACAGTTCATCAGCAACAAAATCTTTCACAAAATGTACGGAAATTTTTACTTTTCATGTGCACTGGCCTAAGAAGGATGGAAATGAAATGCTATACAAAAGCAAATATTTTGACCATTAAATTAAATGAGACCAGTGTATCAAAAACCATGCTTTGTAGTACAGGAAATGTTTGGTTGCCCACTAGCCAAGTTATACACCATCAAATGATTTTGTAATTTTTCATTGAATAACCTGTCACATCAGCAGGAAAAAAACCCATATTGTAATTTTTCATTAAATGTTCGGGGTGTCAAAGGCGATGCTTCAAACAGGGGAAAACAGAGCAGAACTGAAGTTTGAAAACAGAGCTAATCCTTAAATCCAGAGTTTTTTTTTTTTTTGCTGATTTTCTTTTACATTTGAGCAATCTGGGTGTGAAAAGAGAAGCAAAGAAATGAAAGGAATTGTGTAGAAATTAGTACCTTCTGGAAAAAGGAAAATTGTTCTCCCTTGCCAAGATGGGAACTCCCTGAAGAGTTGTCTCAGGCATGACTTCAGCTGCAACCATGGTTGGTTTTTTTATTTGTACTGGGAGAAGGACAGAGAGAAAGAGGGTCAGAGAGAGGTGACAGAGTATGTGGAGTTGGAACGGCAGACAGAGCTAAATATAGGGAGAGTGCGTCGGGGATTCGGATCCTAAGAGACACGCAGGTTCAGTTCGTCTTTCATAATCAAATGACCCCATTATTTGTATCACATTTTTTATTGTGTTTCCTGTCACAATGAGATGGACTACCTTAGAGTATTAATTAGGACACTTTTGGTCTTGTATGCCAAAATTTCAATTTTGGTCCTTTGTAATTTTTTTTTTTTTTTGTGTTTACCTGTCACAATGAGATTATTGACTACTAATTGGGGTTAATGACATTTTTTGTCCATATTAATAGTTTCAATTTCGTCTATCTTTTAATTTGATTCTTCTATTTCAATTTGAATTATTTTTTTTATTTTCATTAAAATTTTAATTTCGTTTCTTCATTTAATTTTAATTAATTCTGTGATAATATGTTTGTTAACTTTAATGACGTGATAATATTATTTTTTACATCAGTAATACATCATCCTAATATTTTATACATAACTAAAAATAATTTTTACCTCTAATTTTAAGAAACCTAATTATCATAATTTATATGTCACATGTAATATCCCTCATTCAAATTATACTATAGTAATATGGTTATTCCCCTTTTAATTTTTGTTTCTCTTCTTTATTTTTTTTTAAAATATTTTATTCATCTGTGTAAAATAATATTTTATTAATTTTTAAAAATATTTTTAAAAAATAAAATCTGATCAAAGACGTTTTAAAATTTTAATTTATAATAGAACTTTTTGCTCCCTGGCCATGCAGGCCCTATGCTTTATAATGTGAGTTTTTTTTTCAATATTTCAAAATAAAATAAATAGAAAATCTCATAAATAACTTCTAAAATGTTAATTAATTCATAATGGAAAGTTTTCCTCTCTGACCATCCTTTATAATCTGAATTTATTTATAATATTTTTATTTATCTTATTATTTGAGTTCAAACTTCAAAATTATCACATAGAATAGTTTATTTTCTTAAATGTGCTTCATCGATATAGATGGTGTGCCTTTAAGATTATTTACGCTTAAACTGATCTAAAATATCTTTATTATATAAACCAAAAAATAAATTATAACATTTTTGTTAATTTGGAGTCTCTCTTCCTAGCCCCTAGATGGTTTATTTCCCATGACCATGTTTGCCATGCCTAATTTTAAAGTAGATGGGATAACTGGTATTTTTCTATTATATTTATTAAGGGTAAGATATAAAAAAGATAGAATATTATCTAGATTAAAATGAAGCAAAATTGGATATGAAAAATGAAAATGTATAGACAAATAGCTTCATAAATCAAGCTGTAAAAACAAACTGAAAAGTAACATATTATATTTCTCATCAAGAAATATAATATTGTTATATTATAAGAGAGATAATAAACCTCACTAATATTTATAATTTGTTAAACTATTTACATTGTGTCTAATTCTTTTAAAGCATAACGATATCATGTATTATTTTAATACAATAAAATTATGAGTTATCAAGTATTAAATTTGTATAAAAATTAGTTCAATTTTAAATTTTTCAAATTAAAAAGAAAAGTACCTAATTTGACCCAAGATTTGGTCTAATACAACATAATTTTGTCAATTTTACAGCTAAAAAACAAAGATCTTTATTGACTAAATGAAGCCAAAGTATTGAATTGAAACTATACATAAAAACATGGAGCTATAAAGGGTTTGGTCCAAGTAGCCAGTAGCCAGTAGGTACAAAATTATATGGGAAGGGGACTGAACCAAGACTGCGCTTACATCATTGTATCAAGTTTTTTGACTGGAAAATTAGTTAGGGTCCCAAAAAAAACTTTTTTTTTATTTTTTTTAAAAAAATTATTTTATATTTAGATGTAATAATTAAAAATAATTTTTAAAAAATGATGAATAATTTTAAAAATAAATTTTATTTTTATTTTTATTTTTTTTCTTATTAAAAAAATTTAAATTTTTAACTTTAATATTTGTTTATTTTTATTAACTTATTATTTTTTTATAAGTTCAAATAAATAAGTCTTAATGTCACAATTTTGTGTCTAAAAATAATAATGCCTTTTTTATTATAAATTTGAAAGAATGTCTCCCCTATTTATAACTTAAAATCAAGATTTTCTTTTATACCTATAATTTTTTTATTGTACTTATAATTTATCAATAACTTACCTAATTCGCTGCTTATTGATCATTAAATTTTACATTGAAATCCGTCTAAATATTAATAAAAATTAATTATTTTTTATATTTTGGTATCTTATAAAAAAAATTTTCAATATTATTTTAAGGTACTACACTAAAATCATTTAAAACAAAAATAAAATATCTCTAAAAGTATATGGATTAAATTAAGGCTCATGCTAAGTTTTTTTTTTTTTTTAACGGAGATAAGTGGGGGAGGCCGGACTTGAACCCCTGACCTGGGGGGGGGGGGGGGAAGTATACTTTTCCTAGAACTCACTTTTTTATTTTATTTTTATTTTGTATTATTTTTGATATTTTTGATGTCTAATAATTTTTAAAAAAATTTTAAAACTTTTTTGAGTTTTTTTTAAAATTTTTTACTTTTCTTTTAAATAATATGTTTGAATAATACTTTTAGAACAGTAACATTAAAAAATTTTACTATTTAAATAAAAAGTAAAAAATTATAAAAATATTCAAAAATATTTAAAAAATTACCATACATATAAAATAGTCCAAATAATACAAAAAAATGGTGATGAGAAGTAAAAAAAAAAATTATATGATAAGTGTACGAGAAGGAAGCTGTAGCATAACAAAAATCTTAAATTAACTCATAAAAATGTCAACAATTAAGCATATTATGAGAAATTCTTATATAGACTTACTATGTATATATTTTTTAAATTACACTAATCATAAATGAACACATAAATATATGAGAGGTAAAACCTGCTAAAATCTACATCCGACATGCTTATTTATTTATTTATTTATAATTAACATAGCCTACACATTTTGTTATAAGCTATGCCTATTTAATAATTTCTCAATAATATATAATATCATCCTCCTTGTATATTATAAGGATTGATCATTATTCACGTGAGTGTTAAATAAGAACAAAATGTTGGCAATATAAATTATAGAATGTCCCAAGATAAGGTGCTTAGGGCCACTGTGCTGCTTTGGGACAGTGGAAACTCATTTAATTAATTAATTGGGATTTGCCTTTCTAATTGTGGACTTTTGTTCTTTGGATTTTACCATAAAACCATGACCTATATATAGTTTATAACAGTATGTCAAAATCAAATACCTTTCAAATGCTCTCCTTTACCACTAAGCCATGTTGATGAATATTCTGAATGTATCCCTCTTTCTATACACTTAATCACCCTAAAACTGACCCATCATTAGCCTTTCTAAAAAGAAATCCCACCATTAAGGTAAACACAAACATCCAATGCTTAATTTAAAGGATAGATCATCTGCATCTTCAATGGAAGAACTGATTAAGGTCCCAATAAATTGGTTCTGCATATTGCGCTTCTGGTCCCCCCAAATGACAGGTTCCTTCATAGAAAAACACAAAGAAAACGAAAGAAAATAGCTACTTACAACTCCGGATGGCCCTAGCATTACCGCTATGCTTCACTTTCCTATTTAGTTTTGCATTATCTCCAATTCCTAAGGCACCAACTGACACCACCCCCTTTCTTTTTCTATCTCTTCAGGTTTTTATAATGCTTCCTTTCGATTTAGAACGTGCACTAAATGCCCAAGTCTTCCTCTTTCTGAATCATTATAAATAGACAGTAAGAATTAAGAACTAGATAGTGTGCAACACGAGTATCTGTGTTGTGTCAACCAATGGGCAAGGAAGGATCCAAAAATGAATACTTTGCTAGAGAGAGAGCCAAAAAAATTAGGTTTAACCTTAAGAGAAAAATGATGGACCAACAAAAAATAAAAAAGGGTTTACATAAAAAATTAAGATAAGATTATCTTATTTTTTTATTTTATATTATTATTATCACAAATTAACAAGTACAAGAGAGTCAGGGATTCGTTCACTAATAAGAGTTAAAATATAAACAAAAACAAATTGTCAAATTACTATTGGGCTTAAAATCCCTCCACACTGCTCAGCCCATATTAAGGTCTACAGCATCTTATGTGCTGGGCCTACACTGTGCTACGAGAAAGATCCTGCTAATAGACTTGATAATGGGCCAGAAGCCCGTCTAGTCTGATTTTTTTTTTATTTGGCTCTAATTAGATTTTAAAGTAACAACCTTTATTTTGAAAACAATTTTTAGTACTACTGAATTAAAAACTTAAATCTTAAATTTAAGGTCCATACTCCATATTTAAATAAAACCTTTTTTTAATTATGTCCAAATTCTATTCGGGTTAAAGTCGGGTTTTGAGAAAAAAATATGGGATAAAACCTGGGCTGATCCGAATTTTGGACCGAACACTTCTTATGAATTAGACATGGGCCATAGATGTCATTATCTATTCTAACCTATATTGCAGTACCAAAAAAGAAAGTGTATATTAATTTTGGTGATTTCTAAATTATTGTTATATTTAAATGCAAAAGTCGTTGACTATATATTTATTATTTTTAACTATTGGATACTTGTAATTTATTTTATTTTTTGAGATTAGTATATAAAAATAATTATTTTTAAAAATGTTACATTTTAAAATAGTGTCTCCTCAAACTCATTTTTCTCTTCAAGATTTCAAATAATTTAATAAGGGTGTTTCATAATAACAACTAAAACAAATATTGAATATCATAAAGCAACATTTTAAGATTAACTCCAAAAAAAAAATCCATATGTAAAACTGAATTAGATTAACATATTTATGACCTTAATTAATTACTTGCCAAGTAATATATTCCATATCTAATATGTCAAATGTTTTAAAAATTAAACCGTCCATAGTAAAACTATAATTGTAAAAAAAAAAAATTGTTATACAACTTAAGCTAATTTATGTGTTAATTGAAATTAAGTTACTTTTTAAATAATTTTAAGAACACACTACCACATTAAATTGATGCATTTAAAAAAAAATTAAAATTCTTTAAATACTAATCCAAATGTTTGAATTAAAATGTCAAGAGAAAAAATATATCTCTTTAACTATTAAGCCAACTTCATGAGATTAGTATTTAAATTTAGTTTACCTTTGATGGGTATTTAAATTAAATAATTATATGTAAAGACCTAAGGGTTCATTAGTCGAATTAATTTAAAATAATTATTTATAATAATGCCTATTTTCCCTGGAAAAAACTCCACATTCTTGTAAAGCTATAGTAAGAAGTAGTAGCATACATAATAAGGTTTAGTGAATGGTTGAAGCAATGAGCAAAGTATTGATTGTTTATTTTATAGAAAGGGACAGTCTTCGTCTCTTGTGATCATTTATGGCCGAAGAGTTTGATAGATAACTCCAAAAGGTTACAATGGAAGCTTTCTTTCTTTTATGAATAATTTGGTTATTTTAACCTCAAACTCACCAACCTCGTTCTTGTACTTCACTTCGAAGGAACTAATAATCTTTTTATAACTAGTTTAGCCCTTGATTTCAATGAAAAATAAGTTAAGAATAAAATATTTTAAATTAATTAGAGCCAATCATGAATCCAATTGTGAATTTAACTTTTATCATTCCTATACAAATTTTCATCCAAAATAAAATTTAAGATTGGCCCACAATTAAGTTTGTTTTAAATAACTTTTATGATTATTTTTTATTTGTAATTGCTTATTATATTAAATAAATACTTACAAAAAAAGAATATATTATTTTTTATTGTCTCTAAATTTATTGTATTTTAAAACAGTGTAGCATGAAATTTTAAATTATTTTATAGTATTATTATAAGACATCAATAAAGTATATTGTTTTAAAATATATTTAAAATTATCTTCAAATAAAAAATAAACAAAAATGTATAGAAAACGTTGTTGAGATTCAAATGAATTGAATTAAAGATTTCTTACCTTTTGGTCCCAGGAGCCATGTTGAGTTGGGGGACCAACAAAGCGAAAATACCAAACACTCAGATGAAAAGCGCTTTCCGAGATACCTGGCGTTTTGCTTTTTGCTTCTCACGCTTCTCTGCATTTTCCATAGGATAAAAAAGCACTCGAAGTCGGCTGGACCGTTTGGATGGATTAATATTTTAAATGAAAGTATTAAATTTTTTTTAAAAAATAGATATTTATTATTTAAATATAATTATACAAAAATAATTTTATTAAAAAAATAAATATATTATATTTTAATGTTAAAATATAAAAATATTTTTATACAGATAAAATTATTAAAATTAACATATAAAAATATTTTTTTAAAAATTTATAAAATATTATAGTAGTATATTTATTCAAAACAATTTATCTTTTATTAAACTTATTTATTTTAAAAATTATAAATCTTGATTTTTAAAATTGATTTCTTTTCTAAAAGCACTTGTCATCAAAATTGATTCAAACAATCAGAAGCCTTTTCTTATTAAAACAATCTTGCCGTCCCAATCCAATCCAATAATTTCTTCTTTCTTCCTCTCTCAACCTCCATACTTCAAGTATTCAACCACAATCCAAAAATCTTTGAAGGAGTGCCAAACAAAAAAGCTCTAATTTAAAAATATTATTTTTAGATGAATTTTAAAAATTTTTATTAGAATTTTTTTTAAAATAATTCAGTATACAAAAATTAAGAAATTAGATTGATTAATTATAAATAAGTAATGATATTTGTATATTATTTTTTATTATTTTTACATATCTTTTTATATATTATTTATCATCTATTATTATTATTATTTTATATTAAATTAATTATTAATATAAAAAGTGTTACAAAATATAAATTTTTGGTGTATAAATAATATTATTAATTATAAATAGATATTGATAATACACAATATGTCTTGGTCCCTCTCATTAATCCAATCTAATGTGTTTAACGAACAAAAAGCACATAGAAATAGGTTACTATTCACTAGGGCTCTTCGGGTACAGGTAATTTTATTAATATAAATTATTTTATATTTAGATACATTAATTAATAAATATTTTTAAAATAATATTTTTTATAAAATTTTATTAAAATAATGATTGATTATTCATATTTTTTATTTATGATATAAGTTTTTATTTAAAGTTATAATTCTTAATTTAAAAAAAATATTATTTTATATATATATATATATATATATTTTTTTTTAAAAGCACATCCACACACATGTTTGGATAACTTGTTAAGCACCAAACATATATGACTCAGAAGTATCTTCTTACATTAGTTTTTTTGTTATATTTAACTCAAACTAAATTTGAATTTGTAACATTTAATTTTAAAAATGATTCTAATATTATTAAGTGACATACACTGCTTTTGGATGCACCTGATTTTTATTTTATCAAAAGAAACCTCCTTTTTGTCTTTTTCTTACACCCTTTTTAGGGCTCGGTGATAAAATATAGGGGGGGGAGTCCGTGACCGAACATTCGCCCGTTTGTTTCTCTCGTTGTTGTCTGGTGGTCTCCCCTCACGTGCCCTAATTTTGCGTGTTAACTGTTAAAGTGTATTTTAATATTAAAAATAAAAAATATTAATATAACTTTAATCCTCCTAATTTTACTTAATTTTTATTTTTATTTTTATAAGTTAATTTTATTTAATTAAAATTTTATAATTTTTACTTTAATTTTTATATTTTAATTTTATTTAATTGAGTTCTTATAATTTTAATAATTTTTATTTTAATATTTATTATTAAATATTTAGTTAATATCATTAATATTATTATTAAAATAATAAAAAATTATATATATGACAAATTTATATGTAAATATGTTATGTGATTAATTTTTTATTATTTTAGTAATAATATTAATTATATTAAGTGAATATTTGATAACAGAAACTTAAGTAAAATTTATTAAAACTGTAAGAATTTAATTAGACACAATTAAATTATAAATATCAAAGTAAGATTTATTAAAATTATAGACACTTAATTAAATAAAATTAAATTATAAAAATAAAAATGACGTAAAATTATAGAAAATAAAAATTATATTAACCCAAATGTAAATAAGCAAGAACTTATTCATAATTTAACATCCTCTTTCTTTAGTTTTGACATTATGTTTTTAAATGAATATTTATATATAAATAATAACCAAATTACCGTGAATGTGGACTTTTGGCACAAATCAATGATAAAAGTATAATTTTTATTTAAGTTGTATCAATTAAGTAGAATATAAGTTGTATCAATTTTATTTTAATTGCATTTTTAATTCTTTTAATTTATCTAATTATCTTCTGACAATATAAATATTTTAAATTTTGTAATTTAAAAAATTTAATTATTGTAAATCGTAATTTTTTAAGGAATATTTGATAGATAACACTATTTAAATTAATATTGAAAAATCAATTTTTTATTAGTAAATTAGAAGAATAAGTTTATCTAAATTAAAATTAATAAATAAAACAAAATGTTAAAATGCAGTTCAGCCAAAATTAAATGCAGGTCATCTGAGGCTCTGAGTTGGGAAGAGACCCCTTTATCACGTAACGGAAAAAGAAGTGAACCCCATGTCGTTCCAGTTGTAGGGTCCACACGGGCACTGAATTTCAGTTACATCAAACGACGTTTAGATGCTTCTTGCTCCACTGCCCTTTCTTTGTTATTATTATTATTATTCCCAATCATAATGCCTGCATTTTAATTATTTGATTCATTAATTAATTATAATAAAACTATTTCTTTCGTTCGTAAAAAATAAGATTTGTAGTTTTTTAAATTGATTTAATATCTGAGAAGTGGGGACCATTATCTGTTTGTAACGGTGATGAATAGAACCATTTAAAGATTCACAATCTTGTAGGCCCCAGTAATACATCATAAGACACGTATATACAGAATACATATATATAACATATTTTTTAATGATTTGTTTTAAATTATTTTTAGAAATATTATTTTAAAATTACGTGATTGAGTTTTTTTTATATTATTTTAGATATTATTAAACAATTATTTAAGACATTAAAAAATTTATAAAAAGTGTTTTAAAATATAGTACTTATTAATTACAAAAATAATTAACTTCTAAGATATCATTTCATACTGATAATATACTTAAGCAAGAGTTGATTTGTCTAGCTCGCTTGTTAGGTGATTGAGGGTGAGAGTATGAATAATGACTCATACGTTAATTTCACTCATATATATATATATATATATATTAACTAAAAACATACTCTATTCTAGTGCCAAAAATTAAATAATTAATTATCATTTAATATTTTTCAGAATCATCATATTTTATTAAAAGATTGTAAATTAAATGTTTAATTACGTTTTTTATAAATTATTTGCTTTCCGTTCCAGGGTTTTTTTTTTTTTTTTACATTTTTCCTCCTCCTTTCATTCTCCTTAACCAGGATCTTTTCTTCTTAGAGATCTTCATTTTTCTTTTTAGTTATTAAGACAAATCATTTCATGATACTCAATGAAATTAAGATTTTTATTATTATGTTGACTTAATTAGGAAGCTAACCTTCGTTGAATATGATTAAATAAATATTTTAATTCTATGTTTGTATTCTAAATGTGATTACTTAAACGGTTTAAAATAAAAAAGTATTAAAACAAGAAAAGTTGAAAATAAACCATGGGACAGATATAGATTTTCATATAAGTTTAATTAAAGAAGTGTATTTCTTATTTTAATTTTTAGAGTTTAAATTTTAAAATTAATATTTAATTTTTTTAATATATTAGCTTGATGTGGAAAGGGACTTCACTTTTAGAAGTACTTTTTCATTAAAATTACTTATTCAATTACATTGTAAAACTAATTTGAATAATTAATTAACCTAATTTGAATAGACTTCACTAACATTTTTTTTGTTTTTATTAAAAATTTGAAGTTTAATATTCCAAAAAAGTTTAAAATCTCGGTCTTGCAAAAACAATTCACATCACGTCATGTAGAATAAGAAATTAAATGAAAATAGAAAATTGTGTGGGCCTAATTAACGAGTAGTTAAAGGAAGTGTTATTAGTTTAAATATTAATTTGATAACTTCTTTAGAATTTTAAATTTATTAGTTGGCTTATCTTTAATTAAATAAAAAATAAAATTAATTATTTGATTTTTTAAATATAAGATATTTTTTAATTTAATTCCTATCTCAATTTAATTTTTTAAAAATTAATTTTGTTTTAATTTAATCATTCATTTAATTTAATTAAGTTTGGTTGATTGCATTAAACAAAAATTGAATAAAAAAAAGGTTGATTCATTTAAAATAAGAGAATTAATGTTTTAATCCTCTAATTTTTAATTGAATCAACAAGTTTTTATGAGTAAGATGATATTAAATGTAATTTTAACTATCACCTAGCAATTCCAAATTAGTTCACATCAACAAAATCATTAAGTGTTAGTTAAGTAAATTAACGAAAAGATTAAATTGAAGTAAACTTAAATTTTAAAGAATTAAATTGAGATATTTTAAATTTAAAAAATTAAATTAAAAAAATATATTTAGAAGACTAAATTAATAATTTAATACTGTTAGTTGAAGTATGTAGAGATTCACTTGAATCATTGATGGCAATATTAAAAAATATATATATATATATCTAGAGGAGTTTTGTTTAAAGAATTAACTATATGATTTTGAATTAAAAAAATTATTCACCTATTATATTTTTATTAGAAAAATTTAATAAAGAAATGTTTAAAAAATAGCAGGTAAAATTTGTTCGGTGTTAATTTCAGTTGTTTTATTCTAATTAATATGAACCAGAATATGAACCCACGTCTTCTTTAATTACATTTTCTCTATCTTGCGGTTACTAATACAATTATTTATTTATTTATTACACCAAAAGCAACACGATCCAATACCACCCTTCCCATTATAAGCGCCACAATACCCGCGCACCAACAAACATCACCCTTCCACAATTATTCCCACTCACTTTTTCTATTGTTTTTTTCCTAAAAAAAGAAATATTATTTAAATTTAAATTATTTTTTTCGACCTCGTTAAAGTAATAAATATTCACCCCTTCACTTTCTTCCCGTCTCTGATTCACCCCACCGCATATTCATTCGTTTCCCCAACCCCCCCCCCCCCCAAAAAGCGCTCTCTCTCTCTCTCTCTCTCTCTCTCTTCCCAACGGTGGACTGGAGAAACAGAGTCGCCGGAACATTGCCGGAGAGCAAACGCATATGACTGAGGAAGTTGAAGTTTGCGGTTGCTGAATTGGAGGAATGCCGATAGCCAGGTACCAGATAAGGAATAAGTACTGTTTGGCCGATCCGGAGCTGTACAGAGCTGCCGATAAAGATGATCCAGAAGCTCTCTTGGAGGGCGTCGCCATGGCTGGACTAGTCGGCGTATTGCGCCAGCTCGGCGACCTTGCCGAGTTAGTTCCTCCTCCATAATTCTTTTTCTCTCTTTCAACTTCTCTTATTTCATGATTTTGACCGTGCTACTGTAGCGGTGGTTGTGCTAAAGCTCCAGTCCAGTGCTGAGAGTTGAATTTGGCATTTTCCGTTATTATACTTGTTAGAAATGAGTGTTCAGTTTAAAAACATTTATACAATCTTACTGTAGTGAGCTTTTGTTAAGCAAGATTTTGTGTTTGTGCTCTATTAACTGTTTTCGGGTTTTAGCATTTAGTTTGTTTGGTCATTGGATCGCCGAGTCGGTTGGATTTAGTTCGGAATGGAGGAAGTTGGATGTCTAATTTGGTGGTTGTATTCACCGATAAACTGGGGTTCTGCAATATTACGTTTTTCTCGTTTTGTGTCCTAATTCAACTGATTTCATTTAATTACTCGCTGAATCTCATTCACCTTTTTCTTTTTATATCTCTTCCTTTATCTGTTTTATCTCCCTTGATTCTCTATTACTTTTTGGTTCTTTTTCTTTGAATATATATAATTTTGATCAAAAAAAAAGAAAAGAAAAAGACAAAGGACAATTCTAGTGCACAGATTGCTCCAACTTCGGGGGTTGAGAAGGTGTCTGATAAGTGCATCTCTAAAGATTATCTCATTCTGGAAACATTTTGCTCCATAGCATTACTGGTTATTGTTTACTTATCAGAAAGAAATAACTAGAAATTGAAATTAACAAACAGAAGGAGAAAATGAAATTTCGTAGAAATTTTAATAACAAGTAGCATTGCAGATACTGTGATCTTTCCTCTGGCTGGTATGAGATAAATCACCCTGGTTCAATCTTAGCATCTTCTATCCACAATTTCCTCACCAACCACCTGAGCTAAGCTGATATGTCTTCTTCTTGTGAATTTGTTTCAAATGCTTCTGATGGTAAAATGTATCTATCTTGCTAGCATTGTGATAATCCTGACTTTCTGTGCCTTGCTGTTCATCACTAAAAAGTTATATCTGAAGTTATTTCCTGCCAGTCTTGGCCTAGGCTGTGGGTTTTGACAGGAGCATCAACATTTAATTTATAAGTTATAGCTTTTACAATCACTTGTATTAACAAAATTATTCTGGTTAGATTTGCTGCTGAGATCTTCCACGACCTGCATGAAGAAGTAATGGTCACTGCTGCAAGAGGCCATGATCTTATGGCTCGTGTTCAACAGCTTGAGGCTGAAGTTCCTTCACTTGAGAAGGCTTTTTTATCCCAAACGCATCATTCATCATTCATCTCTAATGGAGGTTAGATTACTCACCACATAATTGTGCTGTTTGTGATTTTTGTTTATCATATTAATGATATGAATAATCTTAAATATTCTTGTGAATTACTGGAACTTTTGTAAGTTGTAACATTTAGGTGCTAATGGTTCCTTGGCAAATTTTTAACATTTCTTATCGCATTGCAGGGATTAATTGGCATCCTAATCTTCGGTCTGAACAGAATCTTATTAGTCGCGGAGACTTACCTCGGTTTATAATGGATTCATATGAAGAATGCCGTGGTCCCCCAAGACTGTTCCTTCTGGACAAGTATGGTGACATGATTAATCAGACAGAAACAAATTTAACATAAACAAAAAGTGATTATGCCATAAATATTTGAATCTTTTTCTTTTTTTGCTTTTGACTTCTAAAAGGTTTGACGTGGCTGGGGCTGGAGGGTGTTTGAAGCGTTATACTGATCCATCATTCTTTAAAATGGAGTCAGCCTCATCTGGATTAGCAACAGTTGAAGTTCACAGGGAAAATAGAATCCGTAAAATCAAGGTACCAAATTGCTAATTCTACCATTTAATGACATGATTGTCATTGCAAATTGTTTTAAATTGTAGAATCTGTAATTTCTCATTATAAAGTGATCCTAGTTGGCTTCATACTGTGGTGTTAATTGGAATCTTGCTGCAATTTTTTATTAAAGTGGAGTGGTGTGAACTATGTGGTCCATGCTCATGAAAGTGTCTTTGTTGCAAGCACTATAAGCACAAGTGAGACAAGCAGACAGTTTTTAGCTCTTCTTTCTCTTGTTCTTGCTAGGGTTGCTAATATAGACCTAGTAATTGGCATAGAAAACAATTCTATGCAAGGGAAAATTGAAGTTATTTACAAATTTGAATATTTTTTCCCCTTGCAGAAGAAAGGAGCACAATTGAGGAATGGTGAAACCCCTGAAGTTGTACCAACACATACAAAGTGAGCTCCAATAAGTTTATTTTGGTGCATTGATTTATTTTTCCGGCTTTTGAAGTGCAAATGGCTCTTTAAATAGTGAATTTGTGACACAAATCAATTTTTATTATTGCAGACTGCATCAATTGCTTCTTGAGGAGCGTATTGACAATGCTTTTAGTGATCCTTCACATCTTGTGAAGTTGAAGAAAAGACAATCAAATGGATCTGCAGTTGAAACAAAAAGTGGGAAGAGTTACATGGAAAAATTTCTGGATACTCCTTCGCCTGATCATAAAGTGATTTGTGAAACTTCGATCTACCCACAGCATGCAAGATTGATGTCAGATGAAACTAGTGAAACTGGGATTAAAATACTTGAAATCAGCACCATTAGTCCTGTGAAAAGGTCTTTGGGAAATGAAAGCACATGTTCATGGCCTAGTGAACAGGAACCAGAACTAAAGCCATCCTCACAAATGCATTGGAAGACAGATGAAGATCTTGTGAAGGTGCATGAACAAGAGTCTGCTGGTGTGACAGATGAAATGTCTTCTATTCATCCTAAGGTAACTGATGAAACAGAATTGGCAGTTGATGAGCAAAATAAAAGAAAAGGCAGTTTAGACAGGTACCATTCTGATGATATGACTAGTGAGGTTGACAATTACTTAGATGCTTTAGCTACCATGGAATCAGAAATGGAAGCAGACAATGGATGTAGACGTCAGAACAACTTCTTGAATATTCAAAAGTTAACAGATTCTGATGATAAAGAATATCAACTACGAGCTCGATTTTCAGATTCTCAATCATTTGGAGACTCCTCAATATCGGATGAAATTAGTTCCTTAAAACTTGATAGAAATGAAGAACATGCTTCAGATTCTCAATCAATTGGAACCTCCTCTATATCAGACGAAATTATTTCATTCAAAAGAGATAGAAATGAAGAAATGGAACAGCAAGCTCTGTTTTCAGATTCTCAATATTTTGGAAACTCCACTTTGGACTTAAATAGTTTTTTCAAGAAAGATAGATCCTGTTTCTCTCACTCTGATTCTTTAAGCACTGTGGTTGAAAATGTACAATCAAAACCTATATTATTCCCATCTACTAAATATTATGAATCTGATATTGAAGATACACCATCAAACCATCTTCCCCAAATTGTTGAGTTGCAAAATACAGATTGTGGTGAGTTTGTCATGCATGATGATGCACATGATAAGGAAGAAGATATTTCTGATTCTGTACAAGCGTCCTCTGTTTCATGTCTGATGAATTCAGGACATATATTGTTGCATTCAGATCTTGGAGTTGCCTCACCAATGTCCCTACCTACAGGGACTCAATCAGATGAAACACCATCTGACCCCATTGAACTTCATTTAAGATTAGCTGATGATGAAGACTCAGAGTGCCATGTTGAATCTATAGCTCGCATAACTGATGCTCTCTCCCTTATGAATTTTGATGCTTGCCCTGTAGTTTCATCTGAAAAATATCCTTTGAACAACTTGGATGATGGTGACCAATATGTCAGTTATGATGCTTTATCACAAATTTCCAATGATTTAGAAAAAGCTCCTGAAGATGAATGCAGTGATCATTCTGAGATCAAAGTTTTACTGGCAGAATCTTCAAATGAAAATTGTTCTGAAATTTTGGTTAGTAGAGAGATTAGTTCACAAGAACATCCCATATGCTCATCCATGGAAGGCCTAGACTTGTCTTCAGGTACCATACTGCCGCTTGATGGCCTAGCCTCAGAAGCTGTGGATGGTACTATAGCTACCCAACTTAACTCAGAAGATTTATCTCCTGTTCATGTGAGTAGCTTTACTGGGGAGCACGGCTCAGATTTAATTCACTACAGTCCACAAGATGAACCAGACTCAGTAGGAGTTGAAGTTAAATGTTTTGATCAGCAATCAAATTTTGAAGAGATATCAAGAATGGTGCATGGTCATGAAATAAGTGGATCCACCTGCAGTGTGGATGCAGATGAAGATTACATAGGGAAGCATAATCATGTCATGGTAAATGATATGGTTACTGCAAAAGTTCAGTCAGATGATCAAGCTGTATATGATGTTCCTTCTGCTGATAGTGCTGAAAATGATGTAAGTATTAATACTTGTCCAGCTTCAGGTATAACCTCTTCTGCATCAAGGAATCTTTCCAACTTGCAAGAACCTCTCCTGGTCTCTTCATATTCCCATGAGATGAAAAAGGAACCCAATGAAGTAGAATCGACTGAGATTTCTGTAGACTTGAATGCAGAAAAGAGGGAGAATCAATTGGAACCATCTTCAGATATAACTTTTTCCAATATCATAAGTTCTCCAATTAGGAATCTTAGAAATTTGGAGGAATCTCTTTTCAATTTTATTGATCCTCATGAGAAAGAGACGGAAATCAATAAGGCTGTTGCTAGAGAATCTTTGACAGAATCAGAGGCACAGAAGGTAGTGGATCGACCAGACTTTGCTTCTCCTGATGTACAGTTGACCCTAAACAGATCATTTCCCTGTGTTCCTTCTAATTCAGAAATATGTAATATTCAAGATTCATCTCTGATGGAGAAAACCCAATACAGTTCTTCTGTCAATGACAAGAAAATAGTGCCCAAGTTTCCAGAGCTAGAGACTCAGGAGTCAGAATCTATATCACTTTGGCACAATGAACTTCTACAGAATGGCAAAGATGGTTCGTTATTTCCTTCCTATAACCAGCTGGAGTCTGGAACTCATTTAGAGCAGTTCTTACAAGTTGGTCAGCAAGATGCACGGTTGCTGCTCAGAGATGTAGAAAATTCTTCCTCAGAGAAACTTCAATCTGAACAGATTCAAATATCAAATCACTTGAAGGAAAAAAGAAGCTTTCATGGTGCTTCTGAATCTGCCCCTGAAATCTATCTGGATCAACCTGAATCATCTGAATCCTTATCACAATCAGCTGGCCAGGAGATTAACCCTACAAAACATGTGGATTGGGAGCATCTTCTTCTTCCTGACCACTTTCCCAAGGCATCTGAAATCAATCTTGAGGAGATACCACCTATGCCCCCTCTGCCACCTATGCAATGGAGAACGGGCAAGGTTCAACATATTTCCCTTGCCTCATTCCAACCAATAAAGATGATTAAAATTAATGAGAGCACTCAATATTCTTTACCGACTTCGGAGAGAGGGACTTTGCAGTATCAGAATCCATTTTTGCCTATCATGGCTGTGGAAAGTGATAAGCTCCAACATACTTCTGGGTTTTCAGTGGGTGGGCATTCTGTTTCTATTCCTTTCCAATTACCAATCATGATTAATGAAGCAAAGAGTCAATATAATTACCTACTTTGGGAGAGAAGCCAAATCCAGAACCCGTTCTTAACATTACCTGTACCTGTAGTATCTACTAGCAGGCCTCAGCATGGTTACATGGTTGCTTCAGAGGGAGAAGTGGCACAATATCCAAACCCAAGCCCACCAATGCCGCCTGATGAACATGATAGTGCTGGACATGATCCCATCTCTACACAAGAATTGTCCCAACCTCCGAGCCGGTTAATGACAGAACCCAGTTTAGAAGTTAAAACACTTCAGCAGTCCTCGAGTAATCTGGAAGGGGAACAAGGAGATCCTTCTATTTCACCCACGTTACCACCAAACATGGAAACTGTGCAGCCCAATCACAGCCTGCTGCCTTCAGAGGGTGAAATGGTATTGTCATTGGATACATCTGCTCTAACATCAGATTTTGAGTTTGAAAAGCCAAAGAATAAGCTCCCTCGTCCTCGGAATCCTCTGATTGATGCTGTTGCTGCTCTTGACAAAAGCAAGGTAATGATGATTATATAGTTATTATAGGATGTACTCTTCATGAGGTCTTACTTCTTGCATAACACTTTGCCTTTGAACCACTACAGCTGAGGAAGGTTTCTGAACGGGTTAGGCCTCAGATAGCCCCAAAGGTAGATGAAAGAGATTCATTGTTAGAACAGATAAGAACAAAGGTTAGAGCTAGTAACTTGTATCTTTTTCTTCTTGCATTGCTGCTTGTAGTTGTTCCCCTCTATTAAAAGCAGTCTTGTACTTAAACAAACTTTTTGGTTTCCTCAGTCCTTCAACTTGAAGCCTGCTGCGCCCACAAGACCCATCATTCAGGGTCCAAAAACAAACTTGAAGGTTGCCGCCATCTTGGAGAAAGCAAATGCAATTCGCCAGGTCTCTCACTCTCTTGCTTTGTTTATTTAACTAAAATGAATACTATCGTAGGCATGTGCTCCTCTTTCTTTTTGCAGTCTTCCTTTGCACTGTCAACTAATATGATGATTATTGTATAGGCTTTGGCTGGAAGTGATGAAGATGATGATGTGGATAACTGGAGTGATTCTTGAATTTACAATGGCAAAAGAGTGTTCTCAACTGATTGATATTTTGCTACCGTGGCTTTTACCTTGAATCCGGCGTAGAAAATCATTCTCCCCTGAAATGAATGGAAAATATCCATGAAATACAAGATTCTTTATGCTACTCTTTATGTTCATATATGATACTACGCACTCCATAAGGTCCAATTTTCTCTCTTCACACAAAGATGCATGCATTGGTATAAGCATGCAGCTTAGCAACCATCGAGATCCTTTTTCAGAGGCGACGTCTTTACACAAGAAAACTAGGCTCACAGTGGAAGTGCTGTATCGATCCAGATCAACCTATTTACATTTTTTTTTAAAAAATATAAGTGTATATTTAAGTTGTGGGTGGTATATTTTCTATTTATAGTCATGACTCATGAGTATGCAATTTTGTAATTCTGTAATGTAGCTATTTTTTGATAATTGCCTCTCATTGATCATGTAGTTCACCAGCTTGTGTCTAGTCCATTTAGATACAAGTAAAATTTTTCCAGGTGCACGGTTTCTAGCATTATGTTTGTTCCCTCATTTACTTATTGAAATATATATTAGAATTATTTTCATGGGTTATTTTATAATTTTGTTCAGAACATGGGGTGAGACCCTTGTAGTTAAAGTCATTTATTCACTTTTAATCATGATATGAAGTAGAACTTGTGGCAGTGTGGAGATCATTACGAGACTCACATGCAGCACATGCAAGTGGAGGGATGTATTTGAGACTTGTGGTTGTCACCATAATGAAGGGCCGTGCCGTGATTGGTGATGATGGACAATGTTCTTCTATTTATTAATGCTTTCTCTGCCATACCTATATAAATCCATGTATATTATGATGATTCTCTATCACTAAAGAGTGGTGTTGAATAGTTTCATTATGAATTTTATATATGTAATAAATTTAAATAAATATTATTTAAAATTATATTTTTATTTAAAAAATTGTTACGTAAAGAAGATAGATGGAACCAATGAAGGCCTACCCAAATTAGTGTGTCAAGTGGTGGAGTTTACTTATACACTTATTCTAATAAATTTTATTGGTTCTTTGCTCTCAAGATGAATGCAAAAAGTGAGAAATTCTTAGATGAGTGATTCTATAAAAAGTTCCATATTTTAAGTTGAACTCTTTTTACTTTTAGATACAGCTTAAATTTTTTGTTTTGATAATTCATTGGTTAAATTTTATATTAATAGATTAGTATGAGAATTTTGAGGTTTATTTAACATTTAGAGAATTTAACTTCAGAGTGGCTGAAATCTTCACAGAATCATCTTTCTTGGACCTAGCATATATAATATAAATAAATTAAGCTAATAGATATGTAAAATCAAGTATACTTTTTAATATATTTATTTATGATTAACTTAATTAATTTATTTTTAATAAGTTAATTATCCTAATGGGTATATCTAAGAATTTCTAGCAAACTGCGTTAAAGCCAAGTTAAAATTATCTACGTACCTCGTATATGTTAATGCAATATTTAGGAACGAATTTTGATACCGAGGGTGTAATTTGCACATAGCAAAACAATTTGACATATTGAAATCACTTTTTCACTGTAAGAAATATATATTTTAGGTCAAAATGCAACTTATCTCTTTTAACTTTGCAAATAATTGTCTAAATTCTTAATTTTAACAACTAAACATATAAGTTTTAAAATCCTAGCATAAATGTTTCAATTCAACATTTATTTAGGGTATTGATAGAAATATAATAATAGGATACTCCCCTGCCCCCAAGGACTTTAATAATTTTTATTTTTATTTTATTTTTAAAAATTAATTAATTATTTTTTTATATCATATATTTTTTTAAAATTTTTTTAAAAGTTTTTATATTTATTTATATTATTCATTCATAATTTTTTTGATCATATTCATTTATAAGTAAAAAATATTAAAAAATATTTTAAAAATATATATGACATAAAAAATAATTAATTAATATTAAAAATATAAAAAAAAAGGAGATAAATAGTGCTAAGCTACTGCAATGACGGTAGCTCAACGAGGATAGCTCAGAACCTCCCAAAATAATAAGGAGGCGTTTGGTATCTGAAATGTTTTCACATTCCTGAGAATGTTCAGTTGAAAAAAAAACTTTCCTTTGTTTGATAGAAGGTTTGAAAAAATATTCCTGAAATGTAATTTTCTTCTGAAATTCATTTTCTTCAAAATTTACAAATAAAATATTCCCTTCAAAACATATGGGTTAGAAAGATTCTAAGAGGGAATAGAAAATTTGAAAATGTTTTATTACCCAAATACTCTTATGATAATACCCCAAATTAAAAAAAATAATTAATATGAGAATATAGAATTATATAATGATAGAATATAAAATTATTTTTATATTTAATAAATGTAATTTCTATATTTGTTAAATATGTAATGATTTTTATATTTAATAAATATAATTTATTAAAATTAATTAATATCAGAATATAAAATTATTATTATAAAATATTTATAATGATAAAATTATTTATAATATTAAAATTATTTTGGTACATATATTATTTTATTTAATTTTGTTTAAATTAATTAAAAGATATTTTTGTAAAATTTAGTTACATTCCTCAAAATATGTTATATGAAACAAATATAGAAATATGAATACATTCTATTTTCAAAAAAAAATTGAGTGATAACCAAACATATTTTTTAAATTTTCTTAAAATCTCATTCTAAAAATAAAATATTTTAAAAATATATAATTTATAAGATTTAAAACATTTCTAATACAAAAAGGGAGTGGGGATGAGGATACCTCTCACATTTACCGTGAAGCCTACTGCAACTCCTTGAGTAATAGTGGTGGTAAGAGAAAGTTTTTTTAATAATAAATCACATTAAATGTGATTAATTATTTATTATTATTTTCTAAATTTTGTATACTTAATTACTAAAATTGAAAGTTTAAATGATTATTTTTATAAGAATTTTTTTTTATTGTATAGAAATTGAAGAAATATTTACATTTTGACCAAATTTTTTATATGGAAAATTTCTTTTGTTGTTGTCGTTAGATTTATTTAATGAAGCAAAATACAGCCTAACTTAAAATTAAATATTTCTCTAAAATAATTAAATTCTTGATCATTACATCACGCCTAGTGTAATAACTAATTAGTAACTTAAATAGTAAATGCTCACGAAGGTTAAAATAGTAATTTTAAAAATTTGGTCATTATGAACGAATTACAACTAATTATTGCAAACTTTTTAATTTGTAAAATTGGTTTAGAATTTTTTTTCTGTATAAGACAAATTTGAGTTTTATATATATATATATAGACTGTAATTTAATTATGAGTATTTTTTAATACTAAATATTAAATAATTTTAATATTATAGGTTTAAATTCAAATTTTTAATGTGGAAATATTACTATTATGATATTATCTATTGAAATTAAATATAATTATGTTAAAAAAGAGAGAGAGATGTACCCCAAAAAATATCTCCATTAATTTTTTTATATATTACGAATCTATAATTAGGTGATTCGGAGTCAACTTTATATTTAGTTATTCACTAATTAAGAATAAAGTATTAAATAAAAAATTAGAAAACGTAAGAGTGTCGCTCACGACATAGTATTAGGGTGGTTGGCGATGGCATAAAAAAAATCTTAATATATCTCATATTAATCAAATAAATAAATAAAAATACTGGATATTTTAATACATTTAATAAAAAATTTGGAATTAATATGAACGGACATATTTTAAAAATTGACTATTTCATTTGTTCTCAAAAAACGATGTCGTAGAAGCTCGTTTAGGCCCACAGGTACACATGGAAACGACGTTGCTGGACATACCGCAGCTTCCTTCGCCGCCCCATCTCTTCCGAAAGCTGCTTTGCAAGTCTTTCTTCTCTGTAAGTATAAACCCTTCTTAATTCTCTTTCTACCAAACCTCTTTCTTTGGATGATTCTCAATATAAAATTCTCTACAGTAAATCCAAACATGATCTTCAGATAGCATCGGAGGAAAGCTCGAAAAAGGTAAGAACTTTAGAAACCCAAATTCAATTCTGGTGTCTATATTTTGATTTATTCTGAAATTTACCCATAAATTTCTGGGAATTTCATCTTTTACCTTTGCGACGTAGAAAACCCACTTCTCAGTGTCTCAAAATACCGAAACCATAAACCCACATCCGACAGTTTGAAGTTGAAGGATGGAGAGCAGCACAGAGAAAGAGAGCAACAGTCGAGTGCCACTTTCGGATGTGGTAGCGGATTGTGTTAAGCGGTGGTTCAGGGACGCGCTTAAGGAAGCTAAAGCAGGGGATATTAACATGCAGGTGTTGGTGGGTCAGATGTATTGCAGCGGTTATGGGACCCCTAGAGATGCACAGAAGGTGGGTTGTTTTCTTGGTGTTCTGTTTAGTCTTCTGAATGAATTTTCCCTGGATTCTTGTTCTGGTGGATTAGGTTTTGTGGGGTTTGAGTTTAGTGTTTTCGAGTGCTCTTAGATGCTGATGTTGCGTTTAGTTGCTGAGAAACTAGGAAGAGAAAATTGATAGGCACGTTTTAATTTTGTCGCGAATAAGGAATTTGAACTTCTTTATGTCGGCCTAAACAGAAAAGGCTATCTATTCATCTTTGTTCTTCTTGCCAGTTCTGGGTCAGCTGATTATTGGGGATGATATGTTTGTGACAATAAAGAATTATAAATACACATGTATATGTATGTAATTACATGCATACATGTCTATGTACTTGTATGTCTAGAACAACAGTATAAAACATTCTATTATAGGTGGAAGTAATCAATTTAAAAACTCTTTACCCCTGCAATCCTAAGGCAAGATTTTTGTTATAGTATTGGAACTCTATTGATTTGTGATATCACATTTTTTTTTTAATCTATAATTACAAGTCATAGGGCAAATGCATAAAATTAGTTTTTAGCATAAAATATATTGATTCCATGGGTCATTTAAAGATATAGTTGCATATAAAGAGCAATCGTGTACTTTTGGATTATAAATGGATAAAATTTGTGGAAGTACTTTTTTTTGGGTTGTTGTTTGTTTTCATATACTAATCTTATGGGTTGGCAATGAAGGGAAAAATTTGGCTTACAAAGGCATCAAGGACTAGGTCTTCAGTTTGGAAAGTTAGTGACAAGCGTCCAGGTGAACCCCCCCTTCATTGTAAATGCTGGCAGCATAATCATCATTTATTTATTTTTATTAGATTTAGTTTAACTATGTTTGGTTTGATGCATCTTTGTTAGGTTATAATGCGAGTGATTCCGATTCTGAAGAATTGCAGGATGATTCTTAATCTGACTAAATTTGCTTTCGTGTCCTACAACCTGAAGGGTGAGTTTATCCCAACCTCCCATGGCTGTCCTAGTGACTTGCTCTTTGTGTGCCACAATTATTATAGTATGGAAAAACTTCAGGCTTGAGCTTATAAAGATTTTGATTTATTTCTTCCTACTTAGTTGTTAGAATAATTCAATTTTAATTCTGACTGGGGAATCTAATACCCTAGTTTTTATTGGTTGTATCTGTATCATACTGTTCCTCTTCACAATCACAAATGATAATTTTCTAGGTTCTCTTGGGCTTTGTTCATGGGAATTCACTTATTCTTATATTAATCTGAGTAGTTAAACTTAAATGTTAATATGCTTAATTCATGTATTATCCCTACTCTTTCTTAATAATCCTTTGTTTGATTACGCTTAACTTCAGGAAGTTGCCCAAAGCTCACATTGAAATATTATGTTAGAACAACTGGAAATTTCTATCTTCATAGATGTCTTTAAAACTTATTTACTCTGAGAAAAATTAAATCTTTTGCAATATATATTTATAGATCTAGTTTTCTGAACTAAGAAACTATAATGGTCTGTTTATGATTTTAATGGGCCTTGATTTATCACCCAGATTCAAGGGCAAAGGAATACTAAAATAAGAGGTTGTGATTGTGTTTCCACATTATTTTTAAGCAGCATATGAGATCGATGGGATTTATGTTCTGAGATCCAGAAATTTCTTAGGTGTAACTAGGTGTGCGAGTTCTCCATATAGCGGGGGTTCAATGGTTTATTCTTAGTCTAGCTCGGAGAGGGGTTTCAAGAATTATAGATGTCAGTATTGTGTTTAGATGCTACTACCAATAACCTTGGATTTGAAAGGTTAACATGAATAGCATGTTCTGTTTTGTTTTCTGTTCCTATTACCTGCATTGAGCCAGTGACGTAATTGTAAAGATAAGATGTGAATAAGAATGGCAAGATGAGCAGCTCATCCTTAATCCCTTTGCATGTAATTTTTCTGTTTTCAGCTTTCTGTGGAGAGAAATTTCTATCATGGTTATAAGAAATAGGTACTAGTGCAAAGTGATCAATCTGGAGGATGAGTTTGGTTATAATGCCTTTTTTTTTTTGGGTTCAAGAATAGAGAAATTGGTGAGCACATTATAAAAAGTAAAATAGCCTTCTTCTTCTTCTTTTTTGGTGAGAAAAAGCTAGTAACATTTATTTGACTGATCCTGAGAGGATTCAATATATAATGCATGTGTGGTCCCATTTGGATCATATATGCCACTGTAATAACTGATAACATATTAACATCCAAGACGGACCTTCAATCCTAATTGATTGGGTCATTAGTATCTGCTTTTGTTGATTTAAATAATTTTCATTGCCATCAGCCACATGCCTTTCCTATATGGTTACATCCTCCATTACACCTTGTTCACAATGTGACTTGACCTTCGAAGCTTTGAAGTTGATTTGCTTCACTTGAGTTGAAATTCTTGGTCAATGAGTGTTTCGAAGAAAATCAAGAAGTTTTTAGTCAGGTCATAGAGGGGCCAAGGTCGGGGAAGATTGCAGGAGTAAGAGCATAGAGAGAGGTCCTTTTCTAAAATTTGTTTTGTTGATAATTTATGTGCTATTGCTTGAGTTAATATTAGTTGTGCTTGTGGATGGCCATGTCAGCTGATGCTGGTGTGGTGGTTGACCTACCCTTGCATAGTTGTGCTTCTCATCATAAATTCATGACAGCTAGGCTCCAACAGAAGTTGGACGGTGAAAATATGGATCTAGAGAGTAAAGTGGGTGCAAGTAGGTAACCATTGATGAGAAAATCAATGGTTTAGATTTTTATAGAGTAGGAGCAACCTGATAATTACCTATGGTTTTAAGAAAATGTTAACCGTTGATTTTCTCATCTATAGTTTTCCACTTGCACTTCAGAAGAGTCAAATTCTTGAAAATACAGATAGTTACACTGAGCCCTTGGGTTTTGTATGTGAAGAGACATAGAAGTTTCCTTTTAATATTTTTATCAATGGAGTTCTTTGTCATCTCACCCTGTACATGCGCCAAAGGCTAAACCACATCAAATGATGAAACCCTGTGCAAATTCTACTTTCCTTTTATTTCAGTTTTAACATGTACTGCACTTCCTTTCTGGTAGATTAATTTTGTGGTCTTTTGTTTTGTAGGTGTGCTCGGTGTCCGGCTTATACTTGACTTCCTAGGATGTTCCTGTAACTGACAGTTTCGCTGCTGGTTGTCCTATTCTGAGTTGTGTATGATTTGCTAGTCTAATTTATTTTCAATGAAGGAAAAAAGAAAGCAATCTTAATCGCTTTTTGTGCAAGTTGGTATTTTGGTAATTCAGGTTCCCTTCTCCATTTCCTTAATTCAAAGAGTTCGAGCCAAATAATATTTACGACGATGCTCTGTGGAAATCATGGATAAATGTTTATGAGCTTCTTGCCAATCATAACTGTTAAAAAGTAGTAGCGCCAGAAGGAAAAACTGACTACCATGGCCCCGTGGAATTATTTGAAGTACTAAAAAAATAATTTCATAATTTACTGTTTTCGAAATATAAAAAAAAAAACTTAAAAAAGTATTGATTGATTCAAATTGGTTGTAATTATTTGTTTTTATTTTTTTTAAATCTCGTATTGATAGGGATGAGGCAAGTTTGAGCTGTAGAACTCTGCTTGAAACAAAAAGTGAACATGATTCGTGTCTATATTTGACGACTCGACTTAGATTATTTAAAGAAGAAATTAGTTTAATTAATCTTTAAATTAATCTAAGAATATTTTCACTGTATAAAAGAAAAGTATATAATATTTGGGGACTGAATATTGTCAGTGACATCATCAAAGACAAAAAGCCAATCGAATTCATGCTTATGGTTTGATGAACTATTGTAAATCATCGTTTTGTCAAGACGTCTAATGGGGAAGTGTTTTTCTAATGATTGTAATATTAAAAAGGATAAAATGTTACTTATTTTTCTTAGCTTTGACCTTTGACAATTGACACTTTCAAGTTTTAATTTTAACAAGAGTTAGTGTAATTTTTTATTTTTATAATTTTATTTTATTTTTATTTTAGTTCTTAGATTTTAATTTTATTCAATTAAATTCTTTAATAATTTTTACTTTATTTATCATGATTAATATTATTCTACTATCTAATATTTATTTAATACAATTAATATCATTATTAAAATTATAAAAATTTAATTATATGACATGTTTATGAGTGAATTTATCATATGGTTAATTTTTGATAACTTTAATAATAATATTAATGATGTTAAGTAAATATTTAACGATAAAAATAAAAATAAAAATAATTAAAATTATAAGAATTAAATTAAATTAAATTAAATTATAACAAATAAAGCAAAAATTATAAAAATTTAATTAAATAAAATTAAACTAATAAAAAAAAGTTAAGTGAACTATAAACATAAAAATGATATTAACCCTTTAACATTCAACTTTTGTAAATAATGGAGAACTCAAATTAGCCTTTGGTTAAAATTTTTTTTTTTTAAATATTTGAGCCACCAAAAAATATATATATTTTTTGAATGGCTCCGATCAAATATATATATATTTTTTGAAAACAGAACTTGTCTTTTAGTGGGAAAAGATCTGCGCTGGGATCTATTTCCCTTCATGTAATATAATCAATGTGCGCATCTGTCTTCTCGTCTACGTGGTTACTATAGAGTTTCAGTTTGACTAGGATTCATCCACACCGGAAGAAAGAGACTCGTTCCTTTTGTTTATTCTAGCTGCCAAGGAACAATCTAACAGAGATTCCAAATGCTCGTCAGCCAAATTATTATTTTTTCTGCGTCATTTTTTAAAACTGCGGGTTTCAGTCCTCCAACATCTGCATCAGAAGGACCATTATTCTATAAACTCTATGATTTCTCCATAATTTAAAGAAATTATTACTTGGTTAAGAAAACCCATTGCGATACTGATAATGTTCAGAAGCAGTGGAAGAGTCTGAGATGGAAGACAACGTGATGGTGAGGGAGCCACTGCTCGCCCAACAACAAGGATACCCATCTTCTCTTATCACTTATTTATACGTTGGCCACTTTTTAGCTAGATGGGGTGCCAGGTTGTTCTCTCATCTCTATCTTTTAGTTTACATTCATGTTGAGATCATTGTTGGGTTACTGGTTTTCTTCAAGATTTTTCATTAGGTTCCCCTTTTGATTGGGTTCTATCTTCGCTATTGTCACAAAATTTGACTTTTATCCTAATCCTTGTTCTTATTTGTCTCTTCTTTTTGTCAAAGAGGAAAGAGAGGAAATGGTGGTAAGAAAACTATTTTCTGCAGTTTCATTTTTTGTTGAAGGTCTAACGACATGGGTTTATACATCATTCCCTAAAGGAATAAATTGAAATGAATGTTATCACTATGAGATAGCTCAACATACGTGTTTTGGCAACTCTGGTCATGAAGTTCAGTTTCCATGCTTAGAAATCCACCCAAATGGATCATCTAAGTATATCTAATTAAATTGCAGAGGTGGTTATGATCATTGTTTTGGCTTGAGATATGCAGAAATGTTAGTTCATTAGTTAATTGGTTATAATTTTTTACTGCTCTAGTTTATGATTCCTAGTTAAGTTCACTGAGGATCTGTGTTTGCAGAATGTGGGAATTCTCTGTTGGTTTATATATGATCAATGTTTGGCCAGATTCGTTACTTTACGCTGCACTATATGGTGCCGTTGAATCAGCCTCCACTGCAATTTTTGGTCCCATTATTGGAAGATGGGTGGATAGGTTGACATATGTGAAGGTGAGCCAAAGTATTGTTAATAATCTGTAAGGTATGTGATCCATTTGCTTTTAGTTTTCAAATTAATAGTTACCGGTGAATGGCACAGTATAAACATTTTGTCAAAAAACTATTGAAGATTTCAGAAACATTTTTAGACCATAATTCTATCACATGTTTGTTATAAACTTCCATATATTTTGTATTGGAAATCAAATGTTCCTCAAAGGAAGAAAATGAAAACAGAAAATTTACCAAAAAACTAAAAGATAATTTGAGATGTTTTCTACTTGATACAGAAGAAATTCTAGGTCTGGTAGTGAAATGCTAATTCTATGCATGGTTTCCTATTTACTTTAACCATCACAGATTCCAGTGACCAGAATTTTTATGATTACATTCTTTCAGCACCTGTGATTAGAAATGCCTAAATTGTCGCAGTTACTCGTATACGGGACGAGGTATTAACAATGTTCAAGATAAAGTATATAATACTTTGATTATGCTCACTAAACTTGAACCATCTGTGAATGAAATGAAGAATCCATCAACGAAGTAATCTGTATCTTCATGTGTTATTGGCAGGTTTTGCAAATATGGTTGGTGACACAAAACCTCTCTTTTATAGTTGCTGGGATCAGTGTAGTTGCATTACTCGTCTACTCATCTTTGAAGTTCACCAATTTCTCAGTTTTCAATTTGCTGGTGTTGATAACCAATATCTGCGGTGCCATTGGTGTGCTTTCAACTCTTGCTGGTACCATCCTGATCGAAAGAGAATGGTAATATGATAGAAACCTGAGCTGATACTCAGAATTACAGCAAAAAACAAACTGAAGAAAACAACTAGCTCTTCGAGGGGCTAGTCCTCTACAATTTCCCCAAATTCTGCCTACCTTCCCCTCTACCCCCGCAGCCAACTGATTTACCTCTAGCTCTAACTAACTCTTTCTAGAAGATGCCACCCACTCGCACGTGTCCTCCCAAAACAAATTCTGCACTCCCTAATCTTGCTGAATAAGCAATCCCTTTACTTTTTTAATTGGAGGTCTAACATAATACTGTTGAGGCTTTTTATGAGGAAAAATTTACTTGTGATTAAAGAACATAAAGTATCTGTTAGTTAAATCAAGTATTGATGCCAAGTATCTGGTTCTTATAATCCTATTATCTTTACACAGTCTACAAGTCAGATAATTTTGTTTACTTATTTTTCTCAGTTTCGCCTGGTATTTGGAGCAGAGTTTGAGGGATAGAGGGAAAATGGCATTTTCCAGAAATATTTATACTTTCTTGGTCCCCTCCCCAGATTGTAGCTGACTTACTGTTACTTCATAATGTCAGTTCTTTAAATAAAAGCAACCAAATTAGGTGACAATTCTTGTTAAATAATAGAAGAAATGTCTGTGAAAAGGAAGTACGTTATTATTGTTATTTCCATTGTACAGGTTGGTGGTTATATCAGAAGGCCAACCTCCAGAATTGCTGACAAAGATGAATTCAATTACCAGACGCATTGATCTAAGCTGCAAGCTAATTGCCCCTGTTATAACAGGGTTCATAATAAGCTTTGTATCACTAAAAGCATCTGCTATAACTTTAGCACTCTGGAATGCTATATCTGTTTGGGTGGAGTATTGGCTTTTTACATCTGTGTATAATGGGATTCCAGCTTTAGGCCAAAGTAGCCAGAGGAGGATGGCAAGAATTTTACCAAGTGATCTGGAAAGGAGTGAACCTACTTCTTTGGAGGGGGCGAGCTTGCTTTCTCATACTGGTGATAACTCAGATCTGACAGATAAAAAATCGAGAAAGAAACTTTCCGGATGGATTTCAGAGATCCCTTATATTGCTGCATGGAGAGTGTATTTGCAGCAGGAAGTTGTTCTTCCTGGACTAGCTCTGGCTTTGCTGTTTTTCACTGTACTCAGGTGACAGCTTACAAACAATTACAGTGTAAATATTACATGTAAAAAGTATAGCTTGCATGTACCTTTTCTAGAAATGCGTGAAATATCCATATTCTATTTATGAGTCAAAAACTGCCAAATATGAAATTAGAGATGCATATTTACATGATTTTCCTTGAATTTTTCATTTTTATCTCCTCAGAAGCTGGTACAGGATAATTTTATGTGATATATCACAAGGAGTGGTGCTAGTTACACAACAATTATGTACAAAACTGTCTAAGTGGCAGCATTTGAGTAGAAGCCGTCCTGCCTGAACTTTTTACTTTATAAATTTAGACTCAGCAACCTGTGCAGTTGTGGACATTTGTGTATGTAGTTTTTCTCTATCACAAAGTATGATAGTCAGTGATGTCACTCAATTATACTATATACTCATGAAACATAATGATGGAAACCCAGGAAAACAGAGATAAAAAATGAAAGAAAACACTGAACAACACTGAACAACACTGATATGTTGATCAACAGTCATAATATTACAGACACAGTACTAAACTAACACAGAATTACAGTAAAATAACAGATGAACTAGAAGGAAACACAATGAAACATATTCTGGCACTTCGAGCAGCCAGACTCTCCCACACTCACTATTCCAAATTCTCCATATTTCCGTAACCTTCCCCCCCCCCCCGGGGGACGCTGCATAACTGCTCCATAACTGCCTTCCACTCCCACGCCAGCCATTTTTCCCCCTCCTCACGAATCCAGGGATCTATCACATAATCATTCAGAAATTTTCCTTCCAAATGCACCTTAAAATGCATCTATTTCTTTCATGTTAGTTGGATCTGAAGCTTCACTGATGAAGTTCCAACTACTTGTCTCAGCTTTGGAACTTTGATGACAGCCACCTTGGAATGGGAAGGCATCCCTGCATATGTTATTGGAATAGCACGAGGAGCAAGTGCTGTGATTGGAATAGCTGCAACAGTTGTATATCCTGTGTTGCAGTCTCATATATCAACAATTAGAACAGGACTTTGGTCTATCTGGTCTCAGGTATAAACTTACTATTGGCTTATATTTGTTCTGTGTAAATGACATGTGCTAAATGCTAATCAGACATTCAATTTCTTTTCTTTTATAAACATGTCTGCAGAACATATGGTAATCATAGTACTTATCATAAAGGTCATTCTTCCTTATGGATATTCCTTTTAATCTTTGTTTTCCTGTTTTATGTGTGGTTTAAATGCAGTGGACTTGCCTCCTACCATGTGTTGCTGCAATTTTGTTCATTCAAAATGGCTTTCTAGCATCATATATGCTGATGGCAGGAGTGGCAGTTTCTCGGCTTGGATTGTGGATGTTTGACTTATCTGTACTTCAACAAATGCAGGCAGGAAATAACTCCTATTTTAAGAATTTAGTTAAATTGTTTCTGATAGTTTCCTGGAGCTTTGTTTTTGACAAAAGAATTCAACCTTTGCCTGCCTCCAATGCATTGTAGGAATTCTCTTAATAACCATCTTTCTTCTTTGTCTGGTTTTTCAATTTTCTTGGCTAGGATCTTGTTCCTGAATCTGATCGTTTGGTCGTTGGAGGTGTTCAGAACTCACTTCAGTCTTCAATGGATTTATTGGCCTATGTTATGGGAATTGTAATATCCAATCCACAGGTGAAGTTTAAAACTATAATGATGACACACTGATATACATTAAAATTCTTGACCAACCCAAGTATGTAAATTTTCTTTATGGCTCGCTACCAACTTGCATACAAAGGGAAACTATATGACACGTATCCCTTTCTGTCTCTCTCTTGGTGAATGGGTTAGAGCAACAGGAGTTCATCACTTGATACACTTTATAATATCCTTATTTACAGGATGTTTCTATGGACTATGCATGACTAGGCAGTCTGGAAAAATGTATTCTATAGGTTATGATGCACTTGAGATTTTTCTTTTCTCTCAATACTTATTATGACATACTATTTTTCCTTGATGCACAAATCACTCTCATTTCTCAGCTTCCCTCTTCATTCTATCACTTTCAATATATGGTATTCTGAAATGAGTTACAATGGAAGTATCTCATCTGTGTTACAATAACAACTGATCTGGGTCTTCTAGAACCATGGATTTTTTTTTCTTTCTTTTTCTGGAGAAAGGAGGGTATTAGTAAGCTTTTGATTCCAATAAAAACTGCACTTGAATACAAGTCACATCTTACAAAAATGCCAGCTTAAAGAGCTAATGCTTCTAATTATACATTCACTCCATTTACTAGCAATAGCAATAGCAATAAATTCTTACCCCCAAACAAAATTTTCTTCAACAACAGTACAAAATTCATTCACAAAACTGCAAATGTTGTTGGCCTATAATTTGTTTCTTCAAAGCTCTTCCAAGTACTCATTTATATTCATTAAATTTAAAAGCTTTTCTTCTACTTGCAGAAAATGGCTTTTCTATTTTTTTTTCAGAATCTGATATTTCATATATATGCTTACAATGTTTACTATTATCTGCATATTTGTTCAGGACTTCTGGAAGTTGAGTTTACTATCGTTTCTGGCAGTCACATTAGCTGCTTTCCTCTACTGCATCCATGTATACCATGTTCGTAAGCACTTATTTCACTTCGACCGATTTTCGTGGGGTAAATGCTTTGTAAGAACAAATTAAGTTGTTGTATTTAATCTGTTGAGAGAAAGCTTTTTTGAAGACTTTGTTGCTTATACCATTTGGGAGATATGTTTACATGATGATAATAGGGTTATAACGTTTTTCTGCCGCTGGAATTGCAGATAATTATGTTGAAATAAACAAATTGAAATTATCTAGATGTATAAGTTCATGTCTCTTAAGAGTTTTTAGAGAGTTATGTTCAATGATTGTTATGTACCTAGGATGTGATGATTCATGTATCTAAAGTAGTGTGATTGAAAGTAAGTCACGGAAGTCAAGCAATTGAGGTAATACATTTGAGTTGAAGAATCTCTCCTTAGAAATATTTTCTCTTCCTTCCTTCCAACAAATTATCCTGCAATTAAGAACATATTTTCTGTGTCAGCACTCCCCTATGTTAATATTACCCTTGATGCGTAATTGAACTTCTGAAATATAAAGAGCATACATTTCTTTTTGAGTAAATTATTTTTGGGTGTCTCCGGAAATAGTATCTTACGAGATTTCATTCTCTTCTCTTATGCGATTTTGAGACATTAAAGAAAAAAGTAAATGTTGTGGAGGCAATATTCGGGAATATGGTGTCTCTGGATATACTAAGTAGAATTACCTCCTCTTTGAGTTAAGTAAATAATTTTTTAGTACTTCTAGAGGCATCATATTATAAAAGAGTAAAATATTTTTTAATACTTCTAAAAATCGTATTATAAAACGAGTAATTATATTCATACACTACTTTTTCTTATATTATTATGTATCACCTATCATTACTATTATTTTACTATTATCTATCACCTATCATTATTATTATTTTATAATATATCAATAATTAAAAGTAGGGTGTAAAAAAAAAGTGTATAAGTATCATTACTCTTGTAAAACTCTACTTTATAATATTTTATTTTTTTCTCTACTATCATTTTGAGGTATCATTTGAAAATTATTTAAAATATCAAAGAGAAAAATAAATTTCATAAAGTATCGATTTAGAATATAGGGCATTTAAAAGTATTGGATTAAAATTATCTTTTTTTTTCTAAGAAGGAGAGCGAGAGGAGGAAATAGATGTTTGTAAACATTAAATTTTGTCCAGGCAAAAAATAATATTAATAAAAAATTGTGAAAAAATAATAGAAAATAAAAAAATGATAAGAAAAGTAAAAAAATTATTATTAATTAAAAAAACAGAAAGAAGAAATTAAAAAAAAGGGGTCAATGAACGAAAAAAAAAAGAGCCCAACTCCCCCAGCTTAATTGAGTGAATACACGGTCTACTACCCCATACCCGGTCCAAACCCACATCCTGAAAACCTGGGTCCAATTCTATATTCACTCCCCATGATGTCTTTCTTTCTCTGCGCACCTCACCTGTCAAACAGCTCACTCGCCATTCCTCTTTCTCTCTACCCCAATACCCGTCCCTTTCTCCATGCTCGGCACGCCAAATGACCTTCTCTGGTCTTCTATCCCTGTGTTGCCTCACCTCTGCACCCATTCCTCTGGCTACCCACTCCTTTCCTTCTGCTGCACTGCTGGTCCCCCACGTCTCTGTAACCACCATGTGCGACCAGCCTTTGCTTAGTGGATTCTACAGATTTCTCTGTGTTTTCGTTCTCAAAAATGATCTCTAAGAGGGATGGCCTCGGTTATAAAAGGAGAAAGCCAAGAAGAGAATAGGGAGGCAATTTCCCGAGGGCTTTGAAGAAGGGGATTTGGGATTTTGATTTTGGCTTCATGGAGCAATTTGTAGAGAGAAAAAGGGAGATAGCGAAAAAAAACGAATCAAGGGATTTCCAACGAGTTTTGGAGGGAGAAACCACCAGACCAAGAAACAAAGGGAGATTTTCTGAGGAAGGGAACAAAAAGGAATCCTCAAATTCCAGTTCGGTTAGCGCTCTATTTTGCTTATTCACCTATTCTATTTGAGGACCTTGATGTAGTATAAACTCGTTGGATTTTGTATTAATTTCAAAGTAGTTAAGTTTGAGTTAGCCCTAAACACCATAAATGAGTTGTTTTATGCTTAGCTCTAGATTGTCTCATCTGGTAAAGGCCTGCTAGCTAGTTTCTATCCCTACAATTCATATTCTGTTTGCTTAATACATTTTGGGTATAGAATCTGGTTCATCTTGAATTTGGGTTAATTCAGATAGGTCACTATTGCCCTGAACTTCACACACTGTCTGCTTTCACTGCATTCCTAGATATTTAAGCCTTTTTTATGTCATTCTTGCATCTTAGTTTAGCTGCTGTTTGGTTAAATACCGCTTTAAGATCATTGGTCTCATGGCAATGTTAAGCTGGTTTCATTAGGACTGTGGGTGCATTAAGAGTTTTGCTTACAGTTTAAAATAGGAATATGATGCATTTTTTACTGCTTTGTGCTATTTTTAAATCTATTTCATAAACGTGTTGTAAGAAATGGCTAGGCTTTCCCTTTTAATATGTTCTGGCGATTTTCACAATGGCTTATTGTAAGAAATGGCTTGTTGCATTATGGGTGGTGTGCTGAGGGTTGTTTAAACCCCTTGTTTATCAAACCTGCATCAAAACCTTTGATTATCAAAACATGATTTCCCCCATTTTTTGGGGCTAAATTGTTGGCTAAATTTTAAAATGTTGTGGGGATCTTGGAGAAGTAATTTTATTCAGGTATGCTTTGGCTGCAACTCCAGGTCATTTTGGTTTTAAAAGTATGCTGTTATGTGATTATATTTGCCACAACTTCCAAATAGGTTAAACAAAGTGTATTACTGTGAAAAAAATCTCTTGCACTTTGTTTCGACATCCAAAGAAAATTAATTGCTGGAATATGTGTTGGTAAGGTACATGAATATTATTCGGGGTCCCTAATATCCATGTAGGTTTTGGGTTCAAGTTAGTTCCTGTATTAGTGGTTGGTGGGCATGTTTTCTGGCTCAGTAAATTCAGGGGAAGATTTAACCTAAGATTATGCTTCAATAAAAGTTAATTAGATATTTCTAAATAGAGACTGTGGGGAGAAGCTAAGCACAAATTAAAATTGCTTAATTATTATCATAGGCATTTGGAAGAAAAGACCTGTGAATCAATTCAGTTTGCTGTCATTTTATAGGTTGCCACGAATTAGGAAGCATTTATTTGCTTATTAATGGTGTGATTCGTCTACTTAAAATTTATTATGCTAGTTGTAGAATAATGTTCATAATATCTACATTCAAACACTTAGTATTGGCTTCACAGTAGGGAATCATGGCTTAAAGTTCTTCTTGTCTATGTTGGTTAAGCAGTATAATTCATTCATGGCTAAATCACCTAATGAATGCTTGTGATCTGCCTTATGATTTTCATTTGGTAGCTTCACATACATGTTAAATCATTCTTTAGGCTTAATTATGTCAAAATGGGGTGCCTAACGCACCATGACTTCCGAAAAAAATGGAAATTCATGTGGAGG
Source organism: Ceratonia siliqua (assembly GCA_034509205.1). Taxonomy (NCBI): domain Eukaryota; kingdom Viridiplantae; phylum Streptophyta; class Magnoliopsida; order Fabales; family Fabaceae; genus Ceratonia; species Ceratonia siliqua. The sequence goes on from JASKGM010000009.1 coordinate 1,504,009, forward strand.
TTCCATTGGGCTTAATTTTTTTTTTTTACTTTGATAAAGCTCATTTTTTCTTAAAAGTGTTTCAAAGACCCATCTAATTTAATTCTTTAAATTAGGGTTCAAAGTCCAATTCTCTCTTAAATGGCTCCAAGGGCCCACTTGATTTAAAAGGGGGATTCTAAAGACATACGCAAATTGATTTTAAGGGTTTCAATGACCCAATGAAATCATTTTCAAAAAGGGGGTTTAAGGTCTAATGTTTCCAAATTAGCTTTAATGGCCCAGTCAAATGTTTTAAGAATTGAACTTGAACAAATGTAGTACTCTTGAAAATAAATGAGATTTTAACTAAAATACCTTACTAATATCATTCAAACTCCAGTATTTTCAAAACGGCATTCTTGTCATGATATTTTCAGAAATTCTATTTGGATTCTCATATTTTCAAGAATTATATTTGGGTCCCCATACTTTCAAGAATTATATCTTGACCCCATTATTCACATAAAGTATGTTTTTTTGACCCCACTATCCACATAAATTATATTTTAACTCTAATACTTTCAGAAACTTAATTTCTTACCCCAATACTTTCTTCAGTTTTGTCACAAAAATTGAAAAAACTAAAATTTGATTAAGAATAATGAAATCACCATTTTCATTTCATTTGTGAATGTTTAAATAACTTTTAGTAGAAGATTACCTTCTCCAAAGTCCTAATCTTCGTGACATTCAGTGGAGTTACATACTCTCCAATGTCCTAAATCTCACGGGCTTTCAGTGGAAGTTCATCATTTTCCGAAGTCCAAACCATTTCCTTTTTTAGACTTTCTGTGAAATCTTATTTTCCCAAAGTCTCAACCTTCTTAGGCATTCAATGGAAGTATATTATTCCCACTGTTCCAATTCCCATCCAGGTTTTAAGTGAAATTTTATATTCTCCTAAATGTCCTATCATTCTTAGGTCAGAAATCATACATCTCACCTAATCAACTTATTCAAACATTTCAAACTACATTGACTTTAATCCCTTTCACTTACTTGGTAAGGCAAGTTTAGTTATTTATTTCTTTATCTTTGTCTATTATTATTTTATTAATAAAAATGAGTAATTTGAATAAATTAAAATTTTTAAAGTACAAACAATTTAGGGTAATTATCTTTAGTGATGGACGTTGTAGGGTGCCTAACACCTTCCCCGCATGTAATTAGACTCCCGAACCATTCCTCTGATTTTGAGGGTCGGTTTTCATTCTTTTTTTTTTTTAAGGATCCCAATTATCCTTATAATTAATTGGTGGTGACTCTTATTTTCTCTGTGTTTTTTCCTTACGCACCCAAATTCATAAAATTATGGCTTTTCACCGATCGTCACGTTGTAACAATGTTGTTATTTGGTAATTGGTGGCAATATCATATATGCTCTTAGTGGTATAATATCATCACTATCCTACTTCAGGTGCTTGGAATTTAAGCTCTTTTGTTTCTTGTAGAGTGCAACACAAGTGACGCACTATAATGTTTGACATAATAAGTAAAGCAGCAACAAATGGACTAGGTTTAAAGTGCCAAAAACAAAAGGGGTTTGTTGACTTTTTCAATGATGGTGTGAGATTTTCCTTATGAATTCTAGAGTTGTTTAAACTTGTGGTTGAGTTGGTGGTTTTTTAAGTGGCATTCACTTGAATTGGGAGAAGAATATGATGTTATTATATTGAGAGAGAGAGAACATAAGACCCACCCATTTCGTACACAAATATTTATAGATTGTGACTTGGTGATTGGTGTACTATTATGAGAGGAAGAGTTTGTTTTTTATTTAATTAAGTTAGAATTAAGATGTTTGTTAAGTTATTCAATCAAAATCAAAAGCAATCATGTCTTTGACATGAGCATCTTCATATCTAATAAAAAGTGGTCAAATTTGACAAGCAGGTGAAGTTGTGGTAGTTTGTTGTAAAGTAAAAGGAAGGAGGAAGGAGGGTAATGGGAAAATGTGTATTTATTGACTTTGTTGCCGTACTAGAATTTCCTTTCTAAACATTATTTGACTTAAAAAATAGGACATATCCGTAGTCCGTACTATTTTTATTTATACGGCTGATTTGGTCATTAAGTACAAAGTTTTATTGACCATTAACATTCAATTATAAGAGTTCTTCGGCTAGAGAGAAAATTCCTTCGGATTGCATTAAAGGAGGGGATTTTAATTTCTCCTTCCAGTAAAATGAGAAAATGAGTTGTTCGTATCTATTTTTTCTTCTTGAAGGAGAAATAAAAGTAAAATGAGAAATTGTGATTAAAGTAAAATCTTTATTTTGTAATTTCTCCTTATAGGAGAAGTAGATTCATTTTTTCTCGACTATTTTACCCTTCTGTTCATCATAATTATATTTTTTTTTATTATATTATCATAATTAAATTTTATCATAATTATAAAATTTAAATTTAATCAAATATATTTTTTAATATAATTATATTATTTCTTTCATTAAATTATTTTTTA
>JASKGM010000009.1:1516565-1542630 GCA_034509205.1 Ceratonia siliqua
GTGGTGGAATTTGTGAACCTAGTATATTAATGATCCATTTAAGTCTCTTGGTTTGATTTAGTTAAAAATATCTTATATGCTTCTTCTTAAAATATTTTTTAGAAGTAAAATTATTTTGTATTTTAATATAATAATTAAAAAAGACTTTTGAATAAAAAAATAAAATAATATTTTCTCTCATTAATTAACTTATTTTTTTGAAGGAAGTCAGAAATTTAGCTTCTTTCAAAATAAGAAAAACTCTTTATTTTTTACTTCTTCTTTTGGGAGAAACCAAAACAAACACTATTTTTTTTTCTAAGAATGACTTAGGGATCGTTTGAAACGATTTCTATTTTATTATTTTTTTAAATAATTTTTAAGAATAACTACAAAAAATAATTTTTATGGAAAAAAAAATAAAAAAACGTTTGGATGAAAATAATTTTTATCAGTTATTTTTTATATTTTTTTTAAAAACACAAGACAAATAAAACTAAAACATGTTAAAAATTATTCTCTAATTTTTTTATTTTTTAGTTATTATTTTAAAAAAAGTTGGTCCTTCACGGTGAAACGATTGTGGCTTTCCACCCCACAGCAACGGCCAGCAAGAGGCGTTGAGTTACAGTAGTTAACATCGACGAGATTGGGCTGGGACGGTGGCCAAACCGTCGGTGGGGGACAGACAGATAAGGACGACGACGACAACTTGGTGGGAGGAGAGTAGGCGCGCGAGAGAGGAAGAGAACTCAGAGGTTTAGTGGCGGTGTGTTTCAGGAGGGGGGAGAAGGACTTCGTGGGAGGATTTAAAGGAGTCTGGGGACCCCTTTGTAAAAATTCTAAAAGTTCCTAATTGTAATTTGATCCTTAAGATTTGGGTATTTACGTTTTGGCCCACTCTCTTTTTTTTGTAGGGCATTACACCTTGTAAGTATGATTCAAATTTTATTTATATAAAAATTTATTAAATTTTAAGTTAAATTTTTTAAAGATTATTAAAAATTAAACTCGTTGCTCGAGCCATGATCATAAGTCGATTCTATTATATATGTTTTTTAAATAATTATAATTTGTCAATCCTATATCTTTCAATCATTACTTTGGGGCTAATTCAAATTTTATTTTATATAAAAGTTTATTGATTTTTAAACAATTTTTTAAAAGTATCAATAATTAAGCTACTCGTTTGATCCATCTATCATATTATAGTTTTTTCAAAAAACAAATATATGTGGAATATTATTTAATATCAAAAAGTAATATTATAATTTGTTACCTATGATACTTCACAAAGAGTTATGATTGTGTTGTTGAAAGAAATAACTAAAAGAATTAAGAAAGAATAATTATTTAGGTATGTTTGGAATAGTTTTTAAAAATTATATTTTTATTTTTTTAAGTTTATGAGAATAAAAAATTTGTTTAAGTAATTATTTTCATTAATTATTTTTAAAATTTTTTTTTGAAAATAAAAAAATAAAAAATAATAATTTTTTGTGTTTTAATTTATTTTTATTATCTGTTTTCTAAAAGATATAAAAAATAATTGATAAAAAATATTTTTATTCAAATAAAATTTTTATTTTTTTTTCTATAAAATTATTTATATAAAATTATTTAAAAAATATTTTAAACAACGCATAACTTTTTTAATTTTGTCCTCTTGTTGGTTGTCAATTATATAATAATAATACAATGTTGATTGGTCAAAATAGACAAGGAGATTGTGTCTTCCATCGAATCCCTAGCTGTCCCGCCAACTTTCGTTTCTAACTAGGCTGCGCTTCGGAAAAAATGAAGATACTGTATTTATTTTTTAACATTTAGTAAATCATACATTGAATTTGATACACTAGAACGGAATATGATATTTCATAAAATATTATTGTAAAAATTAGCGTCGTTTGTTAAATTTTTTATTAATAGTTAGTTTTTTTATAAAAATAAATAATTATATTTTAGTGAGTAATTATTATCAATTATTTATTATTTTTTTTAATTTTTACCTATATTACTTAAAAATAAAAAATAATTCTATTTCATTTGAATAGTTATTAGCAAATCAAAGATACCAAAACTCTCATAGATACGGTATGTCTTGGTTATGAAGTATCCAAAAACAATGTTACCTATAATAAAGACTGTATAATTGTGCATTAGTTAATAAATCAAAAGTTATAGGCATATTAATTAAAAAGTTGAAACAGATAGAGTTTTAAATTAATAAAAAAATGTATATTTAAAATTTAAGAGCATTGTATATATATATATATAATATTTCAAAATTGCAACAATCACAACAATTTTATATATACATTATTAATCATTAGTTACATATCATTCAATTTTTTTTTTACTTTTCAATAATAACCAAAAAAAGTCAAAAAATTACATTAATTGTCAACAAACATTCTTCTCATGTTAATTATATATAGAAAATTAGATAGTGTATATGGCATGGTAATCAATGAAGTCACATTCCAGAACTCGTAAAAGAAAAATATGTATTCTTTTCTTCCATATTCAAATCAACATGTGAATTGTGAATTCTCTATGAAAAAAAAATATATACACATATATATAATACATGTGTCAAAATGAATGACATGTATATTTGGGTATTTTAATTTTAATTATTTATTTTGATATAAGAATTATTAACTATTAATTTTACCTTTCATAATAAATTATTTATCTATTAAGATAAGCCTTATATACAATGGTTTTTGAAGTGGGTGCTTTTTTGACATATATAATTGTACATGTTGATATGTTCCTTTGTCACTCTAAAAGATAACAGTATCAATTACTCTTTGATCAGTTTAATTGTGGATTATGACTTCATTGATTACGTAGTAATGTACTTTGTGTAATGATGATCCTTTAATTATATTCTCTAATAGTTGTTTATAGTTATTAAATATGTACTTGAATTTAATTAGTGATATATATGTTTGAAGGTTGAAAAAGAGATGAAGTAAAAAAATTAAAAGAAAAAGTAAAAAAAAAAATGAAAGAGATATAGGGGTTTAATTCTGCTTTCTTTCTTTTATTTAAGTGTGTAAAAACAAGATTTGAGAGTTGAAAGCAAAAAATCATTAATGATTATATAACTTTTATAATTTGTGTCAAGATAATGATTTATTATAATATTTTAGTTTTTTATATTTAAGTTTTCCTAAAAAAATAAATTATCTAATTTATCTTCCAAAACCTTCATTTTACTTCCATTTTTATAAAACAGAATCACAAACAAAAAAAAAACATTAATTTCCTTCCTCTCTAAAATAGCATAATTTTCATTTTTTATCATAATATTTGCAATCGCAATTCTAAATGCAATAAATAAGTTAATAAATTATATATATATATTTGCAATCAATGATGTCGTCACTCTTTTATTCATGATAATGCTTCTCACTGTTAATGATTTAATATTCAAAATTTTAAATTTGTGATAATTATTTGTAAAATAATCTAAATTCAATGACTTCATGCATTTTTAAAAATAATTATACATGGTCACTTAAATTTATATATAACCATATATAATTTTATAAATAAAAGTTGTATAAATAATATTATTCAACTCATAAAATATCATCTTAAAATATAGAGACAATGTTATATATAATGCCATCAATAACATGACATTATATATCATTGATCTTTTTGTTTTAATGGAGATAAATGACACTATACTTTAAATATACCTAAAATTTGTCAAAATATAATGTCTTTAAAAGATAAAACAATGTATGCTGTGTGAGATTGAGAGGGTTTTGAAAATTATTGTCGCATCGTGTAACAATAATTCAAATGATGTTATTTTTTACTTGAAACTATCAAAAAAATATCGATGATCATCTACCACTGGATTTATTTGCGTTGTGTGAACTAATTGAGGTTAGTTTGGGTTTCTTGGAGGTCCATTCATGGAACTGTTGATCTTGCGGCTTGCTTATCCTGCACTGACAATGATATTCTAATATGGATTGTCTTATATATCAATGACGACCAGACGATTACGATTAATTAAAAGTATATATATTTTAAAAAAATTTTAAAAAATAAAAGCATTATTGATGTATAAAAATGAATAATTATAATTTAATTAGTCTGTTATAAGTACAACATGACATAATTTGAATTAATGACACTCCAATTGTTACAGTGACGGATTTTGAATAAAATTAGTAAAGAGCAAAATTAAACTTAAGTTATAATCTACGTAAGTAAAATTATATAGAAAATACTTTATAACATAATTAATAATTATTGATGATTATAAAAGTATTTAACTTGTTTGAGTCATTATAAGAAATGAAAACAAAATATTATATCCACTTTAAATTAAGTAAAAGATCCTTGTTTTATTTTATGTTTAGTTGTTTTATTTCAGTAAAACATATGAGATTTTTGTTTAATTTTTTTTGATTTATTATTATTAGTATAATAGAGTTGATAGAGTTTTTAGATATATAATTTGGTTTATAATAGAGTGAAAAGATAAGTGTTAAAGTGGTAGAAATAAAAAAAATATAACAATATATTAAAACATAAAATGAGAACTTTTAACTAAAAGTTGTCTAAAATAGTGAAGTAAAAAAATTTTAAATTTCATATTCAATTTCAATAATGAAAATAAAATTCTTGAGTGAAGGAGATATCATAAGGAAGATAGCCAATTAAAAGTGAAAGATAAGAAATTAGGAAATAAAATTTTTTATAAGATAATAAGATTTATACATTAAAGAGATAATTGGCACTATTAACACCGTATAAGTTGATGGAAACCAAATAATAAGAAGCTAAAATAATATACATTTGTATATGAGTGATGTATTTTTAAAATTAAGTAATACATTTAAAAAATGAATAAAGTATTTATAAAATAAAAGGTGTGATATAAAAGTTTTAAAAGAAATAAATTATTTTAAAAAAAATTAATTACATAATAAAAAAAATTTAGAGAGTAAATAGTTTTTTGGGGAATGTTTTATTTAAAAATTTATTTACATGAGAAAAACAAAATTAGGGGGCAGCTGGCCCCTATGTCTCTACTAGTACACAGAAGCCGCGTGATTGGGATTTAGTGGACGAAAGCAGTAAGGAACCAACACTTTTTGCAAGAAATTTTCATGAATCCCACTTTTAATGTGGAGTTCGGCAGCATCTCACGATACTATTTCTGTGCTGCCAGCCTGCCACTTTATGTCCCCTCTGTTTTGTTCACATTCAATCTTTCTTTATCAACCACTATTCTCTCATATAATATATTTTTATATATGTTAGGTTATAAAAAATAAGACAGTTTTTTTTTATATAAATTTATTAATAATAAAAAACTGTTTTGGATAAGTATGAGTATGACATTATCCATATTTTGTAAATATTAAAAAATATCGTTAAAAAATAAGATTATTATTGTGAAATTCCAAGGCACAAACACGTATTGTACTTTTGTCCTTATTATTAGGTTCATCTTATGAATAATAACACTATCACAAAATAATCGGACGTGAAATGTTAGGTAATGCTTTGCTTTGAATTTCGACTGATGTGAACCAAAATTATGTTTCAATTAGGTATCTGATTGGGATCAAATGGGTTATTTCAACTTTGAGATAATATCCTTTTCAATCGAGGGCATACAGAAGAGGGTTTGACTTGCAAATAATAACTTAATAAGGAGTTGATATGTAAATTATAAGAGTTTTTTTTAAAACAAAATAAAAATCATTGCAAAATACATCTTTTACCGAGACGTAACGTAATGAAACCGTAAAATCTATTGGTAAAAGGAAAATTTTATCATACAGTCACAATAAACAACCATCCCTAATTTTTTTTGCTTCCATAGCCTTTTTTTTTCGTTTATATTATATATTTATTATAATTTTAAAAAATTTGGGATATTTTTTAAATTTTTTATTTTTTGTAAGACTTATTATTTTACAGTTTCATTTTGAGGTGATAAGATAATTTAGAATGTACTATTTTTTTAAATATTAATTAAATATTTACTATATTATATATTTTTAATAATTTTTAAAAATTTGTTTGAATTTTTTCATTTTCATGTATTATTCATTCATAATTTTTTTAATATTATTTATACATAAGTAAAAAATTTAAAAATATTTTATAAAATCCTCAAAAAAATATATAACATAATAAATAATTAATTAATATTAAAAAATTAAAAAACATAAAAAAAATCAACATACTCCCACTTAAGTTACAATTCTAAAATAAGATTGTAACTTAGTATATTCTTTTTTTCTTCAAAATCTTTACATGATTCTTTTTTGAATTTTGCTTGTTGTGTTTAATTTTTTAATATTTTTAATTAATTTTTTATTATTACAAATTAAAAAAATGTATATACTGAAACAACAGGGTGACGGATATCCGATGGCCATAAATTGTTACTGTTTGCAGCGGTGGATGAAAGTGTCGCAAAAAACGTCTCCTCAAGGAGCAGCAAAGTGAAGATGATGTTGCCGAAATAAGACAAAGACAGAGACAAAGCAAGGGCCTAATTAATTTCTACGTGAAGTAAAGTAACATAAAGCGGTAACAGGGAATGGTGGGCTGCACACCGATGCATGAAAATATTCATATCCCTCTCAACGTAAACCCCACTCATTTCATTTTGTATAATATATCATATATTTTTTATAGGTATTAAAATCATAATGAACTGAATCATCTCTTAACCCTTGGACAAAATAAATATAAATTAATATTAATTCTAAAACATGTTTAAACAATTATCCGTTGAATTAATTATTATTTTTTTAAATATTTAATTATAAGACTAGGTATTCAATGACTGAGAATTCAGTTATGATTTTATAAATATTTAATTTAATAATGTTACTTGATTAAATATTCAGGCTAAGAGATTCAATTATAATTTTTTGAATATCCAACTAAATAGAGCCTTAAAACATAATATCATTAATTATAAAAATATTTTATTTCAAATTACTTAAATAATTATAAAATTATGCCTTAAAATGTTATCATTTCTTTAAAATCAATGAAATAAAATTAACTCTATACATTATGAATTAAGTTAGTTGCAATGGATCATTTATTATTCCATACCCCATCATCGTCCATCTATACAACTCATAATTTGTGATTGCGACGTTATTGAACACGTGGACTTATACAAAATGTATCATTTAATTCACAAGTACCCAAAAAGAATTTTGATAGGGCGTGAAGTGCCTTGCCATGACGGGCTTCTTAGCATGATTTGAATTTTGGGAGATTTAATGGTCACAATCTTTTCAAAAGAAAGGCATATTAAACGTATATTTAAAAATGAACGGTCATAATTAAATTGAATTATTAAGTCGTGTCTCACAACATTCATGTCTTGTTATAATTAATGAATTGGTTGACCAAAATTTATTACAATTTAAAATTATATTTATGTTGCATTAGAAAACTACAATTATACCCATTAGAAAGTCTACTCTAAATATTCTAAGTTTCTTTAGAATGAAGTAGGAAATATTCTAAGTTTCCAATTGTCGGTATTGTCAATGTACCAAAAGAAGTAAAGAACAAATTTTGTTAGAATTCGTTGTCTAAGAAACATAAAATGATTTAATAGTATTATAATTGTCTTGGGATTGAGATTTGTATATTCAAACACAATTAGAATTAAACTAATAAAAAATTTTGATTAATAATTTTAAATTGAGGTCAATAAAAGCTCTTAAATTAAATCTAATAAATAAATGTGGGAATAATTTGATGAGATATCATAATCTTCTTTTGGTCCAAATTAGTAGATCTTCATCGTTTCTTAAACATGTGATTTGCAACAATTGCGCCTGCCATGTCAAAATTACAATAATAATAACAATTTTAAACGAGTTTATTTGGGTCAACTTATTAAAAATAAATATGATGCCGCCACATGGCATGGGATATTTTTCTTGAATATTTTTTTAAAATATATTACGTGGCATAATTGTAATAGTTGTTGCACTTAACGAATTATACGGCTTCGACGATGATATATGATAAACTATACTACTACATATGATATTCAAATATTAATTTTATTTTTAGAGCGAGTTTTAAAGAATATTCTCTATAAATTTCATACTTTTAACAAGTTAGTCAGGATATAACGTGATCTGTAATATTAAAAAAAAATACTTATATTTTAAATGAAAGAGAAAGGAGGCGTTGCTACTTGCTTTCCAAAGCTTAACCAGCGTACGATATCAGATGGGCAAAACAGTGAAAGCTGGTGCTGGCTGCTGGCTCTTTATATATAGCCAAGGTGGGGTTGCGATGAATTGGAACATAGCAGCACTTGGTTCCCGGTTTCTTCCAGTCACAAGAAAAGGGGAAAGATGCCTTGCCTTTACATCTCCACCAACGTTAACTTAGACGGAGTCGACACCGATCCCATCTTTTCTGAAGCTACCACTGCTGTCTCCACAATCATCGGGAGACCTGAAAAAGTATATGCCCTTGTCCCTATTTCAGCTTTTCTCTAGCATATATAGCTTGTAAAATTTAGCCCAAGTTGTGAAATCTTTATCGGGGATGCTACAATTTGTGGGTTTTGATCTTTCTTTCTTTTTTTTCGTTTGGTTGATTGCATACTACTTTTTAACTGAATCACTGCAGATTCATCGTCTTTGATCATATTTCTGGTATTCTGGATTCACTCAGTTAATGGGTCAATTCAATTGTTTAGGTTTCTCCTGTTAGAACTTAGAATATACTCACCAAGCGAATCTACCAACCTGAACTGGACCCAACTGTAAATTTGAAGGAATCTTCGGCTATTTATATAATATATGTTGTTCAAACGTATACGCTTTTCATTGCTTGCGTAGTTTAACCGTGATGTCTAGAAAACTTCATATGAACAGTACTGATATATTTATTCATTCCAATGCAATTTGGCATCAAACAAGCTGACAAGTTGGAAGTTTACTCTGGGTAAGAATGCAATATTTTAGTACTGTTTGACAAGAACAGAGAATCAGATCTACTCTGGGAAAGAATGCAATATTTTAGTACTGTTTGACAAGAACGGAGAATCAGATCAAGGTATAAAATAATGCGATGGGCAACTAAGAAATAAAGCCATAAAGGTATAAGTTTTGTATAAAGGGGTGGTTGAGGCCTGAAGAATAAACTGGAATCCTGATGAAGTAATTAGTAGTATTCTTCCATTTTCTTGCCATTTCTTTATCAAATGTCAAACAGGGGAAGGAAAGTGGAAATAGTGGAGAGCTTCTGCAAATTGCACTACAGGAGCAGTAATGGTGGATGGACCCAGAAGACGCCTACCTACCACTTTTTGCTTGCTTCGGACCCCTATACTCCACTACTATTTGTTGTAATGTCACAATGAAATCTCAAAATCATCCTCCACCCAAGGAAAAGCTTATTATGACACAATTAAATGTGGCTCTATCTGTCTTTCTATGTTAACAGATTGCTAGAGCTTAGTATTATCAAACTTAAGAAAGATTTCTCTCACAAGTCACAAACTATTGAGGTAGGGGCATCATAAAAAAAGTTTAAGTGGGGCTACATGTATTTAGATACAATCACCTCATTAGTTTGTGAATGAAGTATGTATAAATAGTATTATTCTTTTTGAAATCTGTGGTCTGCATTGTGATTTTGATCTCTGTTGTACTTATGAATGTGCAGTTTGTGATGGTATTACTGAAGGGATCAGTGCCCATATCATTTGAGCGCAACAAAGAACCAGCTGCATATGCTGAAATAATTTCAATGGGTGGAATTAACTCAGAAGTGAAGAGGAAGCTGATTGCTACCATTGGCACCATTTTGCAGTCAAAACTGTCTATCCCAAGAACTAGATTTTTTCTCAAAGTGTTTGACACAACTGCATATCGTAATAACTCCAAACTGTAATACTTTTTATCAGACCCCGAGACAAGCCCACAAGATTGCACCCTGGCTTAAATATTCCCTTATGTTCTACTTGATTTGGTTATTTTAAGTAAAGTCAGCAGGTTCCTGCTTCTTCCATTTTGTATATGCTAAGTTCTTCCCTACTTCATGTTTCTCAAGGTAGTGAGAATGCCTGCCTCTAACATCGAAGGAAGAAGTCTACCTAATTTAAAAAGCAATCACTGTACCTAGTGATGTATAAGCATATATTTTTAACTAATTGTCTTTTGTCAACTTGAACTTGATTTTGCAGGTTTTTGTTGATAAGAAATTGATATTAATTTATTTTATTGGGGTGGCTGGAATAAATCCATCTTCTGAGAAAATGTTGTTACTTGTTTAAAACGAGTATACTCACAAACTACTTATCAATTATTCATTTTACCAAACCTATCTATCATAATAAATATATATATAAATTTGCGAGAGGAATTTTATTTGAAATAAAAAATGAAAATGGAAGAGAGAGAAGATGGGGAGGATTGGTAGGTAGGGAAGAAATGCATATGAGAAAAAACATGCTTAAATAAATAAAAGCCATTTAATTTGCAGCTTGATTTGCTTTGCTTTCTGTATATTAATTCTTAATTTAATAACAATCAAATTTAATAGGAAACAACTGAAATTGTTAAACTTACATATAAGGAATGTTAGTTAGGATCATCAAACTAATATGGGCAATATAAAATTGTTTAAAAACACTAAGGTTGGTTTGGCTGTGTTACAAAATTTTCTTTTTAAATTATTATAACAAAGAACCAATTTAATATTTAGCCAAATCTTTGACAAGAACTTTTAACAATATTATCAATGTTTTTAATTTTTTTTATTTTTGAATGCAGGTATTCTTGTTTTCTAAAAAATATTTTTTACTTCTGATTATGCATAAGAGAAACTCAAATGCCTTGGTTTATGATTGTACTAGCAAAATCCCCATAATGGCCTTAGAATTTACACCAAAATGTACTCAAAATTCTTCAATTACTTTACTGGTGGAGTGGTGGTCCACCCCACTACAATGGGGCTTCCAAACAAATGCAGAGGGTGCGGTCCAAAACGGCACCCTAATACAGCCACTATTGACTTGGGATGCTAAGTATGATGAATAAGACGCAATTGTGTCAGCCATCTCTCTTTTGTAAATTCATACATCATATTTTTTTTATATCTTATTTTTAATATTTAGTATTTATAAAATAATAATAATAAATAATAAATAATAATAAAATAAAATAAAATATGTAAGATAAAATATAAAAATAATATAGAAAAAAAATATATATATATATATACATATCATTACTCTTCTTTTTTTTTTCTATTTTCTTTATCATTGGCAAATTCATTTTTATTCATTTTTCACCATCCTTATAGATTGTGTTCGTACGATTACATATTTTAAACAATATCAATTATTCAAATAATTATTTTTAATTATTTTTATTTGTGACTCATACTTATCTATGATTTAATGAGAAGCGGCAATATCTCTTTTTAGTTATTACAATTACAAAAATATCATTTTACATTTTCATAAAACTATAAAAACTTTCTTACACATAGGTATAGACACTTTTACTCTTAATATTTATTACACACTCGGCTCAGACTAAATTAATTTGACCATTGAAGTTAAAGTATTACCGATTCGACTTCTAGCCCATATGTACTACTGGGCAAAACATCACTCAAGATTGACTTGACTTTTCAACCCAACCTACCCATGAAACCCAAACAACGCCGACGCTGACATCAACACAGGCATCGTCAATTTCTATAATTCCCACTAAGATTTATTTTTCTTGTTTGAATTTTATGTATTTTTTATTTATTGATATGACTTTAATTTATGTTTTAATTTGTAATCCTTAATGTTAGAGATGACCCCACTATAGTACTTTAAAATAAGGAAATTTTATATTTTTTTATTATAATATTTAGTTGTTATTATAATCTCTTTCATAATATATTAATTATAATATATTGCACCCTAAACTATTACAATTTAGTCAAATTACCTCCTACCATTTAATTAAGTGTTAAAATTAACAGTTTAGTTAACATGTATTAGTTATGTAATTAAAAAAACTTGATAGAAACAAAAAAATAATAGATTTATTATGTAAAATAATGCAAATATCCTAAAAATTTAATTAACTTTTACTTTTATCCCTAAAAATAAAAGTTAATTAAATATTTTATCCTCATTTATTTTTAGGATATTTGTGTTATTTTACATAATAAAATTATTATTATTTATTTCTATTAGATTTTTTTAATTACATAACTAGCATATGTTAACTAAAATAGTTAATTTTAACATTCAATTAAAATGTGGGAGTGATTTAACTAAATTATGATAGTTTAGGGTACAATGTGTTATAATTAATAGATTAAGAAGAAGATTACAATAACAATTATAAATTAGAGTGAAAAGTACAAAATCTTCTTATAATAATATTTTAAAAAAATTAAAATTTCACAAAAGTATAATTCTAAAATACGATCCTTCAAAGAAATCAAGGCTTCGTTTTGTGTGCTGTATAAGAGAGCATTATATAGTATAAGCTAATACAATACAATCTTATATAATATTTGATGCGCACAAAAGATTATATTAGTTTATATGATTATAACTTTTTATACAATCATCACCGTAAAAGAAAATACGGAAAGTATAAGTAAGATAATACCATATAGTGATCACTACAAATATTGCACCATAGTGCCATCACCACCACCACCACCCCACTACTATTACTACCACTACCATCGCTGTCACCACCACCTCACCACTATTATGTTATATAATTCTACATATTATATGTTGTTGCAATAAACATATGATAGTATAACAACTTATACATAAATAGTTTATATAATACTATTCATTATTGCTTGCAATCTAATCTTTATTCTATACGACATACCAAATAAGACCCAAAGATTAATTTACTCTTAAATATAAATAACAATGAATAGGTGTTATATTTTTTAATAGTCGAATTAATCTGATACTCTATTCATTCCACGAGCCTTATAGTTACATTTTATAAAATTAATTTTATTCAAGTATCTTTAAAAATATTTTATTTTATAATAATGACTTATGAAATTTAACCTTTTCTTTTGATATTATTTTGAGGTACTAAAAAAAAATTAAATATCATGAAGTATGATTCTAAAATACAACATCACTATATCTACCAAAAAATAATTAACTCAATTTTGTACTTCAAGTCTTAGTTATTATTACTTTTTCACACAATGATAAGGTGATATTGAAATCACAATTAAATCACTTTTCGGATTTGGTAAACATAAATAATCACCAACAAATTAATAAGAGATTCACAATATTATCATGCTATTTATAGACTTATAGTGTGAATTTATTAGTTGATACTAAAGATTCTTTGGGAGACATTTTTATACTGTTACTAAATTGGATAGTTGATTATTTAAATTCAAACTTTAAATTAAGAAAATATCATTTTCTAAATGTATTATGGAGGGTGTGCTTTAAAATTATTGGAGAAATAATTCAGCTTCAATTGACATGTAAAGTAATTCAAAAATATCATTTCCATTTATATAAGAAACGGATAATTAGCAGCGTCTATATGCCATTGTTAAAATTAGAAATTAGGAATATTTAAAAGTTGGACAGCATTTAAAGATGACTTGTATTGAGACATCCTTTTATCAAAATGTTGCTAATTTACAAAAGACATGTTTAATTTAGGGTTTTTAAATGTTTCTAAATATTGCTAAAGTCATTTAAGGACAAGGAATACAGGATAACACCTAATTAATGTCACAAAATTCAAATGCAACTTTTCTTTTTTGACTTTTAAAGGAAAGGCCAATTTGAGAATATTTAACAATGAAAGTGGTATAAAAAGATATACAAATCATTCTCTAAATTTTAAAATGTTATTAACATGAGAGAAAGAAATATTAAAGAAAAAGCATAGACTGACATATTAAGTAAATTATAAGCCGAATTTTATTAAATTCAAGTTATATTGTATTGAATATAAATCATAGATATAATTTAATGGATTTAGATTTTTTGATGTGAACAACTACCATGATTGTATAGAAAAAAAAGACAAAACAATAATAAGCCTCACTTATTTATTTTTAGAGTAAAATATTCTTTTTTTTCTTAAAAAATGACTTAATTACAAAGTTATCATTTTTATTTTAAAAACTTACATATAAATTCACTTAACCTAACTATGTTAATATTATATTAAAATTATTTGTTTATAAAAAATTAATATTACAAATTAGAATGACAGAATTATCCTTATCTACATTAACTCATTTATCAAGATGACAAACAACTAGTAATTTCATTTAGTAAGATGACAAACAGTAAATAATTTTAAGTAATGATATTTTTAAAACAGAAAGAAAGAATTTTTTTTTCAAGTAATAAACTAACCATACTTTTAAAATAAAGTTTTCTTAAGTAATGATATTCTTAAATCCGAAAAAAAGAAAAAAATTTCAAGTATATTTTTTAAAAAAAATTTTAAGTAATGATATTTGTAAAATAAAAAAATTCTTTTTTTTTCAAGTCATAATATTCTTAAAACAAAAAAAATAATTTTTCAAGTAATGTTATTTTTGAAACAAAAAAGTAATTTTTTCAAGTAATTATATTTTAAAAACAAAAAAAGAGAAAATTTTCAACTAATGATATTTTTAAAACAAAACAAAACATTTTTCAAGTCATATTTTTTTAAAACAAAATATATTTTTTAAGTAATAATATTTTTAAAATAATTTTTTTAAGTAATTATAGTTTTAAAACAAAAAAGAAAATTTTTTTTAAGTCATGATATTTTTAAAACAAGAAAAAATAAATTTTTTTAAGTAACTATATTTTTAATATATAAAATAAATTAATAAAAAAAATATTTTAGTCATATTATATAAAATTAATTATCTTTTAGTCATATTATATACAAAAAGTCATATAACAATTAATTTTAATATCAATTAAAATATTAAAATTAATTATTATTATTTTTAATTTATATGAGAGGATTATATAAAATTTTTTAAATAAAAAGAAGTTATATAATTAAGCAATCCTCTTTAAAGAAGAAGATCATTTTACTTTTTTTTATTTACACATCCATATATATTGTATTCTTTTTGTTCATATTATAATAATATCATACTAATTAGTATTCAAAAAAATTGGGTGCCTATGTACATATATTTTTTAATACTAAGTATTGTATGATTTTAATGTTAAATGTTTAAATTCTTACTGTTGCGTTGTTATCTATAAGGAAAAAAAAGGAAAAAATTGAGTAATTCGGAGTAGGTATTAACTCAGCCGATTTTTGTACAAATCTTGGTCAGATGCCGAAAGGAGAAAAAGAAAAGAAAAGAAAAGAAGGGGGTCATTTTGGTAAAGGGCATTTTTTCTTACCAAAAATAGTAAAAGTTAAGGGCATTTTGGAGAGTGTGAGAATATTTTCCCCTCAGCTTTGTTAAAACCAGATAGAAGGAGCGGCAAGGGTTTGAGCAGGAGCGAGAAAGAGAAGAGTGAAAAAATGCCGTGCCTGAACCTCTCTACCAACGTCAATCTCGATGGTGTCGACACCTCTTCTATTCTCTCTGAAGCCACCTCCACCGTCGCCAAGCTCATCGGCAAACCTGAGGCTGTACGGAAACCCCACCTCTTTGTTTTTTCATCTCTTTACTGTTTATATGCTTCTGATTCTACTTTAATTTTCGTTTCTGGGTTTTATAGTGTTGTGGGTATTTTCTTGTTTAAGTATTGTTTCGGAGTTTTATTCGTGCCAACTATGTTTTAACTTTAAAGTTCGTAATTTGTCTTCGAAATGGTGAAATTAGGTGACTATTCTTTGGGGATATGTAGTCGATGTTGGTCACCTGGAGGCCTTTCTTCGTTGAATAAATGGAAATTATTAGAATGATTAGCTGGGCGAATTACCCCTTTTTGTTTCTTGGCTTTATACAGGGATTAGACAATTCTCTGAAACCTGAGATTTTTGTTCAATTATCGTCATGGGGGTTATGGGGCTTATCAATTATGAATATATTTACATGGGTTGGATTGTGTTCTAAGTCTTGGATAAATTTGTTATAGTTTTATTGGCCTTAATACTGAATTCTGCCTGTGATGACACTCCATGCTAATCAATGTACCTTCGTTTTTAAATTTTGTCTGGTTGGGTTGCTTCACTGATGGAATTAAAAAAGAAAAACCATTATAATTTTTGTGCTTCAGGGGTTACAAGTGTTTTTCTGAATATATACATGGTTTTCTGTTCCTATCCTTCATGTTATATCAAGCAATTAAAATGCCATTCTTAGTTTAGCTGCAAATTAACCTATTTCAGGTTTTCTGTGTTGATATGTGCTAACTCGCATCAGAGGTTTTATTCATAAATTGCTTAATCTATGTCATATCCTCACTCCATAATCTATGAAATTTGTAAGCAAAATTGTACGGTTATTTGATTAATTTGTGGGATCAAGACCTTATTGATTACTCAGAATGAGGGGGAAATGATTTTCTCTTTTATTTAGTAGGAAGGATGGAGTATAGCGGGTTCTGGTGTGTGTATACTGCATATCCTAGCATCCATAAAGTTGTTCTGTACTGTTCTCTTTTTTAAACTTTTGATAGGTTGATGTAGTTTCTTTCCATTGAAATTAGAGCTTCACTGGGTGGTAGGCTGTTATATCTTAAGAAGGCTACCACTGCCATATGCCCAAATCCGAATGTTTTGAGAAAATTTGTTATTTAAAAGCAATAAATTCTTTGATGAACACTTAAACAGGTATAGTATTACCTAGTTAGGATTTCTACATGCGGCATCTGTGATGTAATCTATTCTAAAGTGATCTCAGTTGTTTGTATTGCTAAGTCAGGCTTCTAAATCCTCCATGTCAGACATGACTTCTTATGAGTTACTCTTTTAATTTCCTTTATGACCTGACGACTATAGAACCTAAGTTGTTCTATCTGTGCCAATGTACTATCTAGTGGTTGGATTTGGATCCAGGCTTTTTCGGCCGGAATATTTTCCCATCTTTTTCTCTGCAGCCACGTGGCAGCCTTTTTTTAAAAAAAAATTTTTTCCTACCTTCTCTTCCTCTGACTCCTCCCTCTCTTATCTCCACAACTCTTCAAATTCTCTCTCTCTCTCTCTCTATTCTTCCCTGGTATAAACACGGCAAGTAGAACTCACCCCAAAAGCTAGCTCATGAGGGAGGGTGCTTGTCATGCTTATATATCCCACAACCCACCTATTTCTAGGCGATGTGAGATTTACCATAGCATCCTAATAATCCACTCCTATTCGAACAGCGACGTTCACAGTGCTGGTTGCACTATCAGGTAGCCTACCAGCACCTTAGGTAGAACTCATCCTCAAAAGCTAATTTGGGTAATGTGGGACTACCTCAATACTTGTCCCATACTAAATATCATTCCTGCCCTTTAAGAACCGCGTTCACGACGGCCCACTCTGGTTGCCCATTTAGGGTGGCTTTCACTCTGACCTTTCTAGGGATCCTTTTCCCTGGTCGCTCATTTCCAAGTCGCCCCCTCCTCGTTGCTGGCGCCTAATAGACCGAAACTGCTCTGATACTACTATTACAAACACGGCAAGTAGACTTACCCCAAAAGCTAGCTCATGAAGGAGGGTGCTTGCCATGTTTATATATCCCATAACCCGTCCAGAAACCATGTTTATATATCCCACAACCCACATATTTCTAGGCGATGTGGGACTTACCATAGCATCCTAACAATAACCCTCCCCCATGAGCTAGCTTTTGGGGTGGGTTCTACTTGCCGTGTTTGTATTAGTGGTATTAGAACAGTTCGGTCCCGAGCGGCGGCTACGGTGTTGGAAGGCGGCGGCCGCCCCTGACAGTCGCCCCAGGGAAAGGAAATGAACCCGAAAAAGAAGAAAGAAAAAGTAAGGCAAGAAGCCAGACTCTGGGTGCATGCTACACGTGGTAGGCTACCTGACAGTGTAGCCAGTGCCATAGACGTCGCTGTTCGAATAGGGATGGATTGTTAGGATGCTATGGTAAGTCCCACATTGTCTAAAAATAGGTGGGTTGTGGGATACATAAACATGACAAGTACCCTCCCCCATAAGCTAGCTTTTGGGGTGAATTCTACTTGCTGTGTTTGTATCATTGACTCTCCATTTGTTTCTTTTAGGAAACCAATTCTGTTTTCTCCAATGAAGAGGAAAGAGGAAATTTTTTTTTTAAAAAAAAAGGCTGCCACATGGCTGCATATTGGATGGTCACGATGTAGAGAAAAGATTCAGGCCGAAAAGGCTTGGAGTGGTTACAATGCTGGATCTGCCAAACTGCTGTTTTAACCCACATGCTTCTTGAGTAAATTTGAATGATGCCTTAAGGAAAATGCTGTAACCATGGTGTTATAGATAGATAGCATGTCTTTTTCCTGGTTGATAAATTATAATGAGTTTGATATTTTTATTTTTTCCTTTATTTTTCAACTTGTCCTAAAGCTCCTCAGGTTCTGTTTTTATTTACTGATTTGCAGTATGTGATGATTGTACTTAAAGGGTCCATACCCATATCTTTTGGTGGGACTGAGCAGCCTGCCGCCTATGGTGAATTGGTGTCAATTGGTGGTCTTAACCCTGATGTGAACAAGAAACTTAGTGCTGCAATTGCATCAATTCTCGAAACCAAGTTGTCTGTGCCCAAGTCACGGTTCTTCTTAAAATTCTTTGACTCTAAGGCAAGTGTTTAAACTTCCAAGTTGTCCTGAAAGAAGGGTCATTACCCTGCACTTTTTCTTATTGCATTCTTCCTTTTTGTTTAGGCCCATCAGAGTCAAGAATATGCACAGTGTTTGCATGCTTTACACCAGCACTAGATCATGTAAATAAATCCTTACTGTTCAACACTGTTATCATAGCTCTTGTTAGTTGTACTTAAAAATCCGACCTTTGGATATTAGATCTCTACCCCCTCCCCCTGGGCTCTATCTCTTTTAAATTTCTGTTTTTATGGTCATTTAGTAGCTCTCTGATTGTATTGTTTGCTGCAACTTAATGGTAACGGTGTTTTGTTTGTTCTGCAGGGTTCAAACTTTGGATGGAATGGTTCTACATTCTAAATTCCATTTTACTTCCGTTGTGGTAACTTGATACTGAGTGCAGTCTATGTTCTGTTTCCCAACCACTTCTATGTCTATGGATGATGATATTATATTACAAGCACTCTGAATTTCAGTGAGGACATTGTGCCATTGTCAATGATAAACTGTTGGGAAAATTGGGGACCATTTGCTTTATAATGCTGCTTTCATAAAAAGGACCTTGATCCTTTTGTTGTTAGTATACTATTATTCTGGTTTTAGCACAGATTATTGGTTGGCTTTGATTTTCTATGGTATTTAAAATAATATTAATATGTTTTCAGTTTGAAACGAGAAATGCTAAAGCGAAGCATGAGGAATGGTATGTTTTGGAAATATGGTATTTAAAATAAAAATTCTTATTTTTTTAGGTGTCAGAATAAATTTTAGAATACATTTAATATATGGTGTAATATTATACAGCACTGTTAAATAAAAAAATTCGTAAAATATCATAACGGCATTCTAATTAAGAATTTGTTCGGATGTTTTTTAAAAAGAATGATTTTTATAAAATGAGAAATTGGTTTTTAAAAAAGAATTAATTTTAGTAGAATGAGAAGTTGTTTTGCGTTTGAATGAATAAATGAGAATGACTTTTGAATTAAAAAATGTGTTCGGCTGTAAAATTATAAAAGGAATTTTAATTGATAAAATTATTAAAAAGGACATGTACAAAAAATTTAAAATTAATAATTTTTAATAAAAAAATTATATATTTAATTTAAAAATAATAAAATAATTATATATATGATTAAAAATAATAATTTTTAAAATAAAATAATAATTATATCAAAATAACCGTAATAAAAAATAACTTAATAAAAAAAATAATATAACTATATTAAAAAAATATTTGATTAAATTTAAATTTTATAATTATGATAAAATTAAATTATAATATTATAATAAAAAAATATATAACTATGATGAGTAATCGAAAAAAAATAAATTTATTTCTCTTAGAAGGAGAAGTTATAAAATAGGAATTATATTTTAATCACAATTTTTTATTTTATTTTTCATTTTCCTTTAAAAAAAAACAAATAATTTAAAAAATTATAAAAATTATTATTTTAAAAAAAAATCACTTCTCCTCCTCTTTAAAAGTCATAATAATTTTCTTTCACTTTGACATCTAATAAGCATTTATATATTCAGAAAGTCCACGGAAATGAAAACTTCAAAGATCAGTCCGCGTGGCCATTGTAAACGACGAGTGACGAGGCAATGACTCAGCCGCAAACGGCACTGCGTTTGTCGGTGGTGGAAACCGTAACGATTAAGCTAAGTAGCGTGTCCGTGAGACGTCGTCTTCTCTCCTTCCATCAATCTTCTTCCCTCTTTCCCTTGCAAGTCACAAAACCCCCAATTCTCATACAACCATCAATTCCATTCTCTCTCTTCAAAATCCCAATTCCGATTCCGATTTCCATCCGTCAAATTCTCTTTTCCTCCAACAAATTTCGTACCTTTTCTTTTCGTTGATCCACCATCAACAATGTCCTCTTCAGCCCCACCCGTCCTCCCTATTTCCAACCCCCAAACCACCACCGCCACCGGCGGCATCGCCGAATCCCAAGCTCCAGTTCTTACACCAGCCTTCCGCGGCTTCATATCCAATATCTCCGATTCCCTCCGCAATGGCCTCTCGCAGCGCCGTCCTTGGGGTGAACTCGTTGACCGCACTGCCTTTGCCAAACCCGAGAGCTTTTCCGAAGCCACCCTTCGCATCCGCAAGAACTACTCCTATTTCCGTGTTAATTACTATGCTGTCATTGCGGTGATCCTTGCTGTGTCTCTTCTCACAAACCCATTCTCTCTTATTGCCCTCGTGGGTTTGCTTGCCTCGTGGATGTTCCTCTACCTCTTCCGTCCCTCTGATCAGCCTTTGGTCATTCTTGGTCGCACTTTCTCTGATTTCGAAACTTTGGCACTCTTGGGTGGCCTCACTGTGTTTGTGATCTTTCTTACCAGTGTTGGATCGGTTCTCGTTTCGGCTCTCATGGTGGGTGTGGCCATTGTTTGTGCTCATGGTGCCTTCAGGGTTCCCGAAGATCTCTTCTTGGATGAACAAGAGAATTCTCAAGCTACTGGGTTTCTGTCCTTCATCCGGGGCGCTGCAACCAATGCTGCTGTTTCCTCCGCTTTACCTGCGGTCGCTGCCCGTGTTTGATCAGGATCGTTCAATCGAGATCAAGGTGGATGTTGGTAATGGCGTCTTCATTTGATCCATTAAATTTTAGGACTTGGAAGTGAAATAAATGCAGAATATACCTCTTCTGCCTTCTATGATTATGTATTAACAAATTTTCTTATACCTAGGGTGGATCAGATGGGATTTGTATGGACATCTGTTATTTTTGTGTTGTTTTATATAGGAATTTCAACTCTTGTTGGTGGATCTATCAGTTTTGATTCTTCAATTGTTTTATTCATTCTGTAATTTGATTTATCAAGGTATATTTTGGAAATCTTCATTTTTGTTCGACTTCATTTCGAAAATTATTTGCATGTTGTTATTTTATGTTACATCTCTGTGCCTATACCCTTCTCCCAAAAAAAGAAGAAATATTTTGTATAGTTCTCTGTAGTTGTACGGAAGCCTATATCACCTAGTTGCTTTGGTGGTTATAGTTTAGTTTTCTTTTTCATTGTATTTTCTGTGTTTCTATTCTATCAAACAAGAGCTGGATCATTTGGATTTTGATTGGTAGACTGGACATTACCAACTAGTTGGGATGTTTTTTGCCCATGGAAATCCATCACAGCCTGTGCACTGTTTTAAAAATAAGTAAATAACTACTAGCGTTGTTCGCCAATCTTCTTCTTGTTACGCAGATCTCGTCATTGAGACTGCTTACCAGCGTTCTTAATTTGGGCACTGGTGGGAAGTAGAGAAGACAGGGATTTCTGCTTTTGGATATGTAAGAAGTTGCATGAGCCTTGTAGGGTTTTATTGTGGTTTGTAAATTGTAATGTTAGACACGAGGTTTAAACATCTTGCCTTTTTTTGCTCTATCATGGCATAATTGAAGAGGTCTAAGTCTAACATCCTATTGAAAATGTTTGATAGACCGTGCTTTGTCTTGGCATTTTAGATTTCACGAGCATTCAAGATGCATCTTGAATTTGATACATTGGTATCCAAAATGCGTAGTAGCATCAAAATTTTTGGAGGCATAGGATACCAAAATGGAGATTTTACGTTCTTGAATTTTAATGTTACTTTTTATAAAATTTCAATTGTATCATTTTTGATAACTTTTAATAGTGATACCAAACATGGAATTTCTAAATACCATAATATCATAAAACCTTTGCAACTTAAACCATAATTAGTATCTAAAATACTAGGGAATGTAAATACCAATTTACCAAATGACTCTTATATTAGAAAGGTTGATAGTTTTGATAGTTGCATTATGTGGTTTTGACGTAGATGATGGCATCGGAGACGGTATATAAATTATTTAATCTTATGAATTGTATATGCCAAATTAAAGTAAACTAGTCAGGTAGTTACGTTGTATTTTATTGTAGTACAAGTAACTTTCAGTCTGACAACCAATGGCTTGAAGATCTTTATTATTGAGTCTAAACAAATTTTCTTTGGCTTTGAATTTGTTTCTAATATTACAAGATGACTTGAGTTCTGATCATGTATACTGTAAGGTATAGGTAACTAAACTTCACGCTTCCATTTTCATTCTACTGCTGTCCAAGTAAGATGTGTTTGTAGATTCTGATCTGATGGCTTGCGTAATAATGGTGGCCCATTCTATACAAAACCTCCCCTCTCTTTCTTTCTTTTTCCCCCTCTCTCTTCCACCTGTAATAAAATTCTACAGGGTCATTGTTTTGTTGCATGGAGCAAGAAATATTCAATGTGGTTGCTTATGCTTCGAATGGTGCATCCATGAAGCCATTATATTTTAGTTTAGCTGACTCTGAGGATAATGGTGCATAAAAATTTGTGTCGATTATAATATGAATTCCCTTTGGAACTACAAAGCTATGGAATATTTGTTCTCAGAATCTGGTCTGTGCATTGTGAGATCGACCAGATTTTATAAACCGTGGAAATTGACCTAACTATGCTGGGAAATTGGAATGATGCTGGGTTACATTGTTTTGCTGGTTTAACGAACATTCTTGTGTAAAGTTCAATTCTACAGAGTTGAATAAACCGTGTGTGCATTTTGGTCTTACTCGGTTTGCCTTGTAGTTGAGTTCCATGGATGCAGCTTCAAACTGGTCAGTGGTCAACCTCAAACTTGCCACCTTGTGGGGTAAAGCAAGTTGATATTTTCAACTTAGCTTAGGATTGTTCTAACCACCCTGCCACTTTAAAGAAGGTTCACTTAAAACCTTCAAGGAAGCATAAATCCAAGGGTATTTGGGACCCTGAAAATGACTTGCAGGCTGAGCTAATTTCTCAGCCTGGTGGCAACTAGAAGGAACGAAAATGAGAATGATTTTATCTTAAAGAATGTATCGAGAAAATTTAGACAAATTATAAATAAAATAATTAATTATACGTTTAATTTAAAACACACATCTGAATATTAAATTTTAAATTAATTTTAGAATTACAACTTTATTTCCTAATTCCTTACACGATTCAAATATAAAGTTTAAAATTATTTGATAGAAATAGAATTGAAAGTACAATTCTTAGTGATAATTCTAATTTCAAAATTCAAACGGACTCATAGTTGTTTTTCATAAAATTATTTAAAAGACTAGAATAATTAAGCAATATTTATAAAATTGTAAACAAATTCAGTTAATTATACTTTTCCTATTTTTCCAAAAAAAATTAGTTTTTTAATTTTGAAATAACTTTAATTCTTTCATAAATAGTGATGAATGAATTATAAAATTGTAAAGAAACTCAGTTAATTATAATTTTTCTATTTTTCCAAAAAATAGTTTCAAAGTTTGGAATAGTTTAATTTTTTTCATTAGTTTATTTAAAGGATTAAAGTAACGCAGTTGTTATAAAATTATAAACAATTTTTTTTTATGGTACATATATAATATGTCATGGACTAAAATGATTAACTGAATTCAGTACATGGCTATTTTGTCATTCATTATCAGTTAATTATAGTTTTTTATTTTTTTTAAATATACAAATTTTATTTCAAAGTTTAGAACAACTTTAATTTTTCAAAACTTTATTCAAAGTACTAAAATAATGAAGCGGTTATAAATCCACCAATTCAGTTAATTATCAGTTAATTATGTTTTTTCTATTTTTTAAAATTATACAAACAAAAATTTCTAATTTTGGAATAAAAGAACTAAAATGATGAAATAGTTATAAATCCACCAATTCAGTTAATTATACCTTATTCTATTTATCCTCATTTGCTTCAATTTCACTCCTTGGACGAATTTTTCTAAATATGAACCTAAAATTTGTTGAAAAATGAGGGCCAGTGTCCGGAGTTTCGTTGAGACTGTGATATCTGATTCTTCTTTAATAATGAATGGAATTCAAAGTTTGATGCATTATCAAAGTTTCTGTTTCTGGTGTCCAATCCCTCTCATCTTCATGCTCATGCTTTAGAGGTTTTTAGTGTTTTAAATAAAAGTATTGAATTTTAAAAAAAAATATATTTGACATTTAGATATAGTTATATAAAAATAATTATTGAAAAAATAATAATATATGTGTTGCATTTGAATGCAAAATGTAAAAATATTTGTGTGCAAGTAAAATTATTGAAATGATATATAGAAACACTTTTTATATGTTATGTTTGGATAAAAAAAATTTATTATAAAATTAAAAAAATTATTATTAAAAAAAATTAAAAATATGTAATATACATATTTTAGTTAATATTTATTAAAAATCCTGCCATTAAAATTTGTTTTAATTTAAATTTAAAATTAACATGCAATGGAATGCACAATATTTTAGGAAATAATTTTTTTTATTGTATTTGAATAGAAAAATTATTACAAAAAAATTTATTGTGATTGGAACGAAATTTCGTAAAAAGAGTAGGAGTAAATTTATTCCAGAGTTGCTTTCTTCAAAAGTTATAAAATATTTTTGGCTGAAACTCCCATTAAGTTGCAACTAAACGCCCATTTAAAGAAAACTATTTTTTTTTTAAAAAAAAAACAGCTTCGAGGAGAAAATTTGCAGCCAAACGGATTCTTAATCCCTCTCAATTAAATTGTATATGAATTACTAATAATACACTAAGCATGAATAACACTAATTTAAATACATGAATAATTATATTTTAGGTACATAGCTAAATATGAAAGTTTAACATATAAAAAAATTAAAATAAAATATTCTTTTATTCTTTAAAAGATGATTAAATTACACAATTCTATTTTATTTTAAAAATTTACCCAACACTCCTTTGTAAATTAAAAATAAATTATAATTAAATTTAACTTTTTAACTGACGTTAAAATTGACTATTATCTTTTGGTCAAATAATTTTTTTATATAATATGACTAAAATAGCATTAATTTTATATAATATGATAAAAATATATTTTTCTTTCATTATTTTAAATTTAATTCTTTTTTTAGAAATATAGTTACTTAAAAAATTATCTTTTTTTTTAATTTTAAAAATATCATTACTTAGAAAAAAAAGTATTTTAAAAATATAATTACTTGAAATTTTTTTTCTAAAAGTATCATTGCTTGAATTTTTTTTTTGTGTTTTAAAAATATTATAACTTGAAAATTTTTTCACTTTTTGTTTTAAAAATATTATTAGTTGAAAACTTTTCCTTTTCTTTTGTTTTTAAAATATAATTATTTGAAACAAAATTGATTTAAAAATATAAAAAGATTTTTTTTCTTTTAAGAATTTCATGACATGAAAAAAAATTATTTTCAAAAAAAAAATAATTGCTTGAACTTTTATATATATA
>JASKGM010000009.1:1542730-1556931 GCA_034509205.1 Ceratonia siliqua
TTATCTTATATATTTTTTTTAGAATTTTTTAAAATATTTTTCTATTTTTTGTTAAATTACTATTCATCAATAATTTTTTTTACTATTCATTTGTAACTTAAAAAATTCTACAAAAAATATAAAAACATCTTTAAAAATTTTAAAAAAAATTTATAATATAAAAATTAATTTATTAATTTTAAAAAGTAAAAAAAATTTTAAAAAAATTATAAAAATTATAAAAAAAATTTTTAAAAATACCCTACCGCCCACGTGGGCGGTAGGTAGTATTACCCAAAATATAAAATGGGGGAGTACAGTAGTATTTTTAAGTTCAATTCAATAAAATTATTACAAAAACTAACTGCATAGGGAATCGCTTTGCGCCCAGAAAAAAGCTTCCGATTTTCCTTACTCTGTAGTCTGTACCCTCACCGTACGAGACAGAAAGATGCCAAACATGGAGGCATGGCGGAATATCGATCTATATACAGAAAGGCACATCTTCTGCATGTCTTATAACTTGGTTCTAGAATGTAATAAAAACAGAAAGGAATCAAAATTTTCCTCCTCTTTTTAAAGGTTCTCTGGGACTTCTCATGAGGTAGAGAAGAAGGTAAGAGAAGGAAGAAACCATGGCTGAGAAGGGGAAGAAAGGTTGCATTAAAACCAGTAAAGGGCCTTGGATAGTTCACCGGAGAACCAAAGATGGTGTTGTTACAAAGTATCGGTTCCCAACTGAGAGGGAGAGACAACAGAATAAGCAAAGAGAGCGGAAGCGCCGAGCAATAACCCAGAAGATCTTTGCGGGTCTCCGGGCTCATGGAAACTATATCCTTCCTAAGCATGCTGATAGTAATGACCTGCTCAAGGCACTGTGTGAAGAAGCTGGCTGGCATGTTGAAGAAGATGGCACCATTTATAAAAAGGTAAAAAAAAAAAATTTTATAGTAAGCTTAAGTAATATTATGACTTACTAGTGTGATTTTTGTATATTTTATAGTTCTAAACATTCAATAATAGCTATAGAGAAAATAAGGATGGATCCAAGTTTAGATAAAAAAAAAGGAGAAGAAGAAGAAGGGTTCTAAATTTTAAATTTTTTTTCAAATAAGTTGAATAACTATTTTAAAATTATAAATGTACTAATTTAATTGTATTATATAATTTAGGTTTTGCAAAATATTCCCTAATTAATATAAATATCTTAGAATGAATTTTAATTAACATTAAATTTATTTTAATTTTGGCAGGAAACTAGTTCAGAAATGTCAAACTTGATTTACAAAAGAATTCAACAGGGTTCTATTGATATTGATTTGGAAGAGAATGGATATTGCCAATGTATTAATGAACTGAAATGCAATAACAAGGACGGATCTCATTCAAGAATAAATTCATTAGTTGAGGAGTATGATTACAATGTTAATTTGGAACTCTCACTTTAATTTTCTAAAATATTAATGTGAGTTACACTAATATCCTTAATTATATATGAAATATATGGAAAAAATAATGATATTATGATTATTTATACATACAAAATTTTAGTGATGTGGAACTATGCTAGTCATCAAAATGATGAAGAAATTCAGTTGTATCAATTTGAAAATAATTACGAGACATTAATATTATTATTAAAGATTAGAATTGGAATTTTATAAGATTAGAATTGGAATAAAACTTTAGTTTATCTTTAATTATGTAATAAGAGTGCTAATATTTGAGATACGCCTTACTATTGATATTTGAGATTTATATTATGTTTGGAATTTTTAAATGTTAATATTTTTTTAGTTTTTACTCATTTTCAATGAAAGTGTTGAATTAAAATAAAATAAAAAAGCTCTACCAAACAAATAATACCTTCATAAAAAATAAAAATAAAAATGATATACACTATTTAGTTACATGCTTTGTTGTTATTCTAATTTTTAATTAGCATTAATATTAATATGATAATTATTTTAAATTTATATATAGGATCAATAAAAACTATAGAGTAAATTACATTCACTTCTAAAAGATTTTGAAACCTACACTCACACCTCTTTTAGTTTCAATTTATACAGAAACGTTATCTCTATTAATAAAATTGTTAACAAAACTTATACTAAATACATTTTTTCCTAATAACTTTCAATGAGCTTAATTCGATGCATCACAAATAATCAAAAAGTCAAGTTAATATTTTTTAAAATTTTATAATGAAAGAGGTTAATGTAAATATTTTAAAATTAGAAAAAATACAAGTATAGATTCAATAAAAATTTAAAAGAACTAAGAAGGATGTGAGTGTATGTTTTTAAAAGAATGTGATTATAATTTTCTCAAAATTATATCTTTTAATGAAATATTGAAAAGTTTAAGTGTATCTATTACTTGTTTAGGTGGTTAAGCCTATCTAATAATGAACACGTTACTTGTTCTAAAAATTGATATTTTTTTCTTCTTTTGAGATGAGCAAAACGGAAACGCGCCTACTTAACAACAAAATTTTGGTAGATAAAGTCAATAGAGCAGCCATATGCAGATATCACAAGTGAGAAAACTAAAAAATTAACTAACATATGGATAAGATTGGCTAATAGAAGCTCGACTTCCTGAAAAGTGGAGCTTTTCAACCGTTGGATTGAATTTTTGTTTATAGATCTGTATAATTCTGTACAAATATCAAGTTTAAAAACTCAATCCAATGGTTTTTTGTAACAATTTCCAAAATCACCTGACCTGTAAAAGATAACAGGTCCAGCTTGGAACATGTTCCATTACGAGCT
The DNA here is from genome assembly GCA_034509205.1 of Ceratonia siliqua. NCBI lineage: Eukaryota > Viridiplantae > Streptophyta > Magnoliopsida > Fabales > Fabaceae > Ceratonia > Ceratonia siliqua. The sequence goes on from JASKGM010000009.1 coordinate 1,545,487, forward strand.
TAAATTTCCATGTCTTGTCATCAGCTTAACCCCTCAAGAGTAGCCTAACCTGGTTGTTTTAGACTGGCTAAAAAGAAAATTCCGTACAACCTCCACCATTTTGGTGGTTGGACTTGGGGTTATCAATAATGATTCATAGGCTCCTGCCCAGACTTCTAATGAGAAATGGTATTTTCACAACATCATTTTGGTTTTGTTTTACACTTACTTCTTTATCATTGATTTAATATAAAATAATGAATAATGTAAGTAACTTTTTTTTAATAAAATATTACATGACATGTGAGAGAAGATATGAAAATTGTGTAAATTTAATGTTGTGAAAATAACACAACTGACTTCTAATCCAAGTCATCCTCTGATTCTCAGGACAGATGAAGACCAGTATTACTTATGTTTACCTGTAAAAGATTATAACTTTGAACATAGTGTTACTAATACATGTTGTAAATGGACTTATTATAGTCACAACGCTTGAAGTTTCAGAAATCTAGATACTGTAGAGTGATCCTGAAACTAATAAAAGCATCCATGGATAACCCCACAAATCAAATAATCCTTTAGACAAGCATGCTTTGCATAAGTTCTGTATAATTTGGCAAAAACTGAAGAAAGTCACTTCATATGAATTTGCAAAAGGAGATGAAAGAAAGAAAATGGATTAATCATTAAACTGTACTAGAAAGAAATCAAACATATACATATCTTCCTTTCCTTCTTGCCCTTGTCTATAAGAAGCTTGGTTTTAACATGGAACCGGAGCATTGTGATCTTCTCTTTATTTTCAGCTGAGTCCCTTCGTTGGTCATAAGCATGTCAGCCCTTGTGTCAGAAGAACTAACTGAAGCAGTTCTTGCGACTCTCCAAATGCAGATGTCAGCTTCCACAACCAATCAAGAATATAGAATATTATTGCATTGGCTTTTACAAAAAATGGAACAGTAACTCGTTCCACACATCGGGTACACCGGGCAAGCACCAATGTATGCAATCAGAGTAAGAAGGAGGATTTGACAATTGTTCAGGGCGAAGGGCCTCCCAGAACTTGCGGAAGATGGATGGGTGACCATCCTTTCGATACTCTGACAGATGAGTTATGTTGAGGACAGAAACTTTTGAATTCAGCCTGCTTAGGATCTTCTCCACCATGCTCATTGCAGGTAAATCAGAACCACTTCCCCAATAACCCTCAAAATCAATGGGGTTCTTCTCTCCATAACAGTTTCCCTCACTTCCTGGTTTCCACTCGCGACTCCTGAATAAGAATAGAGCTCAAGTCAGTAAAAAATAGAGTAATGGGATATTCTGATTCCATAAATTGGTGTGGGAACTATATTACATTACAAATATCAACAAAAAATGAGATAGTTTCATTTTTACTGAGCATCTTATCCGAACTCTGTTGTTACATGGCTTGCCAACAAGTTATCACACTCATTATAGTTAATTACCTCTCATGTTAGCCATTAAATGTGGTCTAGTGGTGGAAGGTTTGAGTAGTTTGCAAAAAGTCTTAGGTTCAAACCTCCGTGCCATCATGTACTCAAAAGAAAAAAAATGCCTCTAATGTTTTAAAGACATAGGTCTTAGAATGGTGCTATTAGTAAAACTGTTTACCCAGAGTTACTCAAACTACGTAAGTGTCCTTCATATATTAATGACAGGCTCTGCTTCCAAGAGGCAGCTTATTATACAATATTCTTTAACAACAGTCAGAGATCAGAATGTATGCTGCATGAGTTACGTGGACTAACAAAAAGTAGACATTATGTCCATAAAGTTGTTAGTGTCTCAAGACTCTGAAGAAAAGATATTAAAACAAATTCATAAACTAAACCATAATCTAGTGAGATTTGGGACTGCCAAATTTGGGGAGAAATGCATATTGTCAAGGAAGTAAGGGTGGGGGGAGACAGAGAGTTTAAACTGTAGTCATATTGGCAATAATAGGGAATCTGCATTGCACTATGCAAAATAAACAAATTTATGAGATCAAAGACAATCTGACGCAGGGACAGAAGCGTCATGGCCTAACTCTCCCCAAAAGTTAGCTCAAAGGAGAAGGATTGCCTCGACTCTTATATCCCCAACCCTGAAGGCCCCCTTGGCCGATGTGGGACTTCTACAGGGCTTTCTAGGCTCAACCCAAGGTCTCTCTGATGCACCTGCATCATTCACCCACATTGAGAAGTCTCAACACCACATCATTAGGCTCTGATACCACTTGACGCAGGGATAGAAGCGTCGCGGCCTAACTCCCCCTAAAAGCTAGCTCAAAAGGGAAGGATTGCCTCGACTCGTATATCCCCAACCCCGAAGGCCTCCTTGGCCGATGTGGGACTTCTACAGGGCTTTCCAGACTAAATCCAGGGCCCCTCTGATGCACCTGCATCACAATCATTAGGTCAATTTGACATGAGATCTGAGAATGCACCATATGCAATGTTCTAGACCAGCCACCGAGAAATATTTTTCCACTTAGCTAAGGTGTCATCTAAGTAAAGAAATACATACTGTCAAAGAAGTGGGGAAAGTGAGTGACAGGGAGCTAAAACTGTAGTTATAATTGGCAATAACAAGGAGTCTGCATTTGACTATCCAAAAGAAAATCATAATGTTAATTAGACATGTGTTCTGAGAGTGCACCACATGCAATGTTCTAGACCAGCCACCGAGAAATGTGTTTCCCCTTAGCTAATGTGTTATCTGAGTAAAGAATGAGCACAGCCTCTATATAGCCAAAAATTTAGGTCTACGAATGCATACTAGCAAAGATAATTCCTCCTAGTACTAGCAGAGGATCATACAAAGTCAAGATGCATTTAAATATAAGGACTGGATGCTTACCAGAGATGCGTTGGGGACATGGTTACAAAAAAGACACGCTTCTTGAGAGGGTCAACTTTAGAAGATACCCAATCCGCCCAGGCTCCCATAGCCAACTCCATGGCTCCTAGACCATCTAATTCTTCACAAGCTCCATTTTCTTCGGTAGTCCATCTGCAAAAGTACAAGATACAATTAGAATACAGAGTACGAATCTTTCCTTATAATTCCACCAATACATTGATGAGGTGATACAGACAATAACTTGACTGGGCCTTGTCTCCACCACAAGTACGTGTTGAAAACAAGTATATCAGCACGCTCCCACTGTGATGCATGCTTAAGAACTGAATCTGGACAAATTATCCGCTCATCTGATCTGTGATTCACTGGATCATCAGAATTAGATTCTACAAGAAGAGGAGCCCAGAGGAATTCTACAGTTGCATTGTACTCCTGCAAAATGGCATAAAAGTAGCAATGCAGTGAGTTGATGAGATTTTCAAACCCTGGTACCAATGATGGGCGAGCAAACACCATCAACCCAAATACTTAGAATATGATAAGCATCAAGATCAATTAATGGTTAACAGGATTAAAAAGAAATATAGTGAAATACTGAAATCAGTATGAAGGAACATATTATGGGTAACTACAGTCAAAAAAGACCTCTACAACATTTTCCAGGATAGGGTCTAGCTTACCTCTGCTCTGAAAATGGTAAGAGGGGCATTTGGCGACATTGATCTTTTATCAGCAGGAATTACTGACTGTAACAAGCATACCATAGATATCCATTGTCCTCTGTTTAGTGAATCCCCGACAAACATTAGCCTTTTACCTCTCAACTTCTCCCACATTTCTTTCACATTCCATCTGTTTAAGAGAAGAAATCAGTGAAGCATAGCAAAAGGAACCCACATGCCACATAGATGCTACATTTCGGCAGCAGCACACAATTAATTTTGCAGCTCCAACTCCACAGGAACAAATTTTATTCTACTTTGAACTCTACAAATTCAGACTGACTTATAAATTAACAGTTCACCAAAAGGGGTTAACCATAGAACTTTAGATTCGGGCATTTAATTACATGCCACCAACAAAACCGTAATCTGACTACGCTTACAGGAAAACAAGGCAAAGAAAGACAAGCACCTCTTCAAATTGCAGTTATGTGGTTGCCATCTCCAGTATTGGTACCCCAAATCAGACCGTCCATGCTTGTGGCAAGCCAATTGGTCCGACATATAGGGGCAATCCGATTCATTGTATAGTGGATATGAAGAATTATCAAAAACCCATTTGCCGGAAAAAACATCACAGCTTTCTGAACTTGCTCTTCTGTGACCAGAACGCTTCGAACGGTCATCCCACGCAATTTTCCGGCCGCTATACTCTGTGGTGGAATTGCATCGACTGAATCTATCCAAAGTCTCTAAAATCCAAAAAACCCGCTTAAACCCATTTCAACAGGACAAAGAAAAAGCACAAATAAAAAACAGATAGCGAAGAAATTGACCAAACACCCATAAAGTTCTGGGTGTAGTATTAGTACCTGGAGCTCGCTTTAAGTGACCACCAGAAAGATTGGGTTTAACATACGTGACTGAAGCTTCTTGATGATTATGAACATGATCTGGGTTTTCATGAATTTGTTGAATGCTATGTTCACTTTGGAGTGTCAAGAAGACTATGAAAACTAGGAAGACAGGCACGAGCAAAGGAAAATGGGATCTTTTTCTATTCCACCTCTGCATGATGGCGGATGGTTGGATAAGTAGCTCTGCAGGAAGTTAAGCAAGCAGAACCAGCTTTTAATTTACTCCCAAATATTGGGTAGATACCTGAAACCTTTATAGCCTATAGGGAGGACAATTCAACACTAGAACCATGATTCAATGCTCAGCTAATCGGAAGTTTGGAATTGAAATCACTTCCCTGGTCTGTCTGAATATGAATAAATGGAAACGCTATTGCTTTGTCAGCATTAGCTGGCTTATATTTCTTTGTAACTTGGAAATATTACATTCAGAATTATAAAGTTCAACTATCATTCGCATAAGCAGTTGACCATTTTATTACTTCAACAATTACTGTGTGTTGTTGATGAAGGTATAAACAATATATAATAATTTGTGATACGAATTTTTTTTATAAAAATAATTATTCAATAATATACAAGTGCAGAAAGAATAATATTATTTGAAAAAAGTTATCATCACAAATATTTTACAAACTTATGTTTATATGGTTCACTTTATAAGAAATTTATAAGATCAAATTTGTTTGAATTTCTTTAATACATCTTATTTCTTAAAAATAGATGAAAAAGTTGAGTGAGTTTCATTAAAAATTTGTTTAATAGATTTATTTATTTTTAATAAATAAAGTTTATCCAAAAAATTCTCAACAATCTATCTTGCCTAAGCCATGATTAGAACTTGTTCAAAATTCCATTAAAGATGGAAGAAAGAAGACAGAGCAGAGGGATGTTGAAAGTCTTTGTCATGGTTAGTAGGACATTGGTTAGTAGGACATCATCATGATTAAGATTTTATAAATCATTGTTCTTTAGGACACTGATGTTGAATTTGGACAATAATACCAATGATATTATCAAATGATGTCTCAAGATAGAACATCAAATGATGTCTCAAGATAGAACAAAGTTACAAAAAACTGTCCTAGCTTTCTTTTTGCCTAATTGATAATGAGAATACATTGAATTTGATCGAAGTTTTTCATTGACTAGTTTGACTACCACACACAAAATGACAATAATAAGTTTATTTAGAAAACAAAACTAATAATAATAAATAACAAACAAGTAGAAATATTGGACAAAAATAATATAATGAAAGAAATAGAACCACCAAATAGAGATTCTCTTCATATTCCAACCACTTTTGGATGCTTAGACTTCATTAAATTGTTTAAGATTATAACTAAAATAGTTTAAAGAGGGAAGAATCTTCTTTCATTGACTTGTTTTACTAATTTTTAAAATGTTTTAATTCTAAACCCAACAAAAATTTAATTTTGAAAATACTAAAATCATCCAAACAAAGAATTTTAAATGCAAAGAATTTAAACTATAACAATTTAAATTTCTTGCATTTAAAATTTCATGAAACTTTAAATTCCACCACCCAAACACACTTTAAAGTATATATTTTTTAATACGCCATGAATTTAAAAACTTATTGTATTCATTTCATATTAATAGATTATTAGAGTGACATATCTCAATGTAGACCCAATAAAAAATTGAGAAATAGCAATAGAAATTTTGCGTCCCTATTCCTAACTATTCTTCGTCCAGTGGATAATGAGCGGCTGATTGGAAGACCTTGTTTTTTTAGTAAGTATTTTAAATAAAAATGTTAAATTTAAAAAAATATAGATATTTGATGATTAGATATAATTATATATAAGTAATTTTATTAATAAAATTATATGTGTTGTATTTAGATGTAAAAATATAAATATATTTTTGTATATATATAATTACTAAAAATAACATATAAAAATATTTTTTAATAAATTAATAGAATATTTTAAAAGTATATTTATTTGAATTTTTTTCTTTCATTAATATTTGTTTTTTTTTAAGTTAAGATTTTTAACTTTTGAAAAAAATAAAAAAACTTACTTTTAAAAAATATATTTTTTTTTAGAGAAGCTCATCCAAACATGTTTATTTGCTACTTCTACTTTTTTATTTTTTTTAAAAAAAAGTAACTTTTTTTAGGGAAAAAAACCCAACCAAACGGTAGTTGCTCAAAGGAAACAAGCGGATTTTGTTTATTTGTAATATTTTAATGTTTAAATTAAAATGATGTGTTTTAATTTAGATTTTTTTAAGATGTTAAAATATATTTATTTTATATGTAAATGAAAAATTCAATGAAATTATAGGACTTACAATAAGGTTTCTGTAATTTTATTAAATGTTTGATTTTTTTATAATTATATTAGTTTAAACTTAATTAACAGAATAGTAATGATATATTACAGTAAAGGCTAAATTAAAAATATTTGAAATTTTATAAACTTTTCAAAAAAAAAATTATAGAAACCAAACTAACTCTAAAATTATAAGGATAAAGAATTATATTTAAGTATTAACCCTTAATTATTTCATTAAACTTTGAGTCGCCATAAAAAGATTGTAATTTACAAAATATAAAAATATCATAGGAGAAGAAAAAAAAAATGTAAAGAGAAGAATTTTATTCATAAATTTTTTTTTAAGAAAAGTAATTAAAATTAATTAAGAATACGATAGTTATATCATGAATTAATCATATATTTTACTTATATACAAAAATAATTTAATTAAGAATATTTTGAAAGTCTCACATAATTATTTAAAATAAAGTATGAGTAGATTATTGTAATTTAAAAATCATAAAATAAAATTAATTTGAGTACACATACTTTTTTCTATAATTTTAATATTGGCTAAAGTACATTTTTTGTCCCTTATGCTTGAGACAAGTTTCAATTTTCTCCTTAAAGTTTCAAAGGTTTCATTCTTGTCCTTCATGTTTTAAAAATGTTTCATTCTTGTCCCTAACCCTAACACTGTTAAATATTCAAACAGAAAATGCTGACGTGACAATGAGGTGGAGCATATATGCAAACGTGGACAAACAGAACACATGTCAGCAAATGAGTGGACCAAAACGACGTCGTTTTGGTCCCTGGCTTTCCCCCCTTTGTAAACCAAAACGATGACGTTCTCTCCTTGCCCTAGGAACAGATTCTGAAGATGGTATCTTCTCGATTTCTTCTCCATTGTTTCCCCTGCATTGTTCGAGATCCCTTCTTCTTCTTCGAAGTTCCATCGTGAGTCTTTCTCTCCTTCACTTAATTGATTAGTTTTCGATTTGAGCTCTGTATCATTGTTTCACCATGCATTAGCTTGGTTTTAGCGGTGTTTGGATCATTTCTGTTTACAGTGGTTATGCATTTGTTTCTGATGCTATATGGGCTGAAGTGGAAATAATACACCAAACCGAATCAAACTATCATTATCGGTTTGCTTCAGTTCCTGCCCTCAAAATCCCCTCAAGCGAAATTGAAACCAAACCTATGGTTTGCGAAACAGAACCAAACCGCACCAGTTAGGCCCCTCAAATTGTAACTAAAGTATGAATTGTAATTGAGATGACATTGTCTTGCTTGATTTAAATAATTATATATTGTGATGCAACCGTTGACTTTAAGTGCTAATGGGTTACTTAATACAAATTTGAGTGGAGGAGGATATTTTCCTAATAAAACTTTCCTATTAAAAAACATATATATTTGAGTGGAAAGCTCATACCTATCATTAAATTAGTTGGAAAGTCATGGGATTTAGGGTGGGAGGTTGTGCCCTGTCTTGGGTTAGATGCTGGACTCTTGAAAATTAGTTGGAAAGTCATGGAATTTCACTCTTTGATCAGCATTTCTACTTGATTTATTTAGTTGACAAAAAGCAGTAGCAATTTTCTGCATATTCGACCAATGCTGCAATTGTAACTTAGTGTGGTGGGATTCCTCTTATCATTCAATGTTTATCAAGCCTAGTTAGGAACACTGTAAGGGTTATGAGAACTTGGTATCCATCTCTAGGTGCTGATCCTTTCAAGCAGGAGGATTTCTTGCAGGTATTTATATAATTAACATAAAGGCTGTTCATAATCTACAAGGTTGCCTTGACTAGCACGCATAAATAACTCTGTGTGTACTTCATTTATTCATAAATTTGGTTTTTCTAACTTTAAATATTGGGGTCATAATTTCATTCCTTTGGATGCATTTATTAGATATTGTAATTATAAAGAATTACATAAAACTTTAGGTCCATGTAAGATCTTTATTGCAATTGATTGCCTATACTCTGTTTAACAAACTTGGCAAGAAATTTGACTTTCATTTTTTGTCCTGGTTGACTACTTAGTAGATATAGAGAAACCATCAAGAAAAAAGAAATGTTTCTAGGCTCTTCGATACAACTTTGTTAGGTTTCTCTTATTCCTCTATTTTGGAAGTTGATATGCATCGAGTTGGAACTTATCCGGAGCTTGAGTTTGATCGCGAAGTATACCCTTTGGGACTTCTTCCAAAAGCTAGTGTGGTTGTTGGTATTTCCCAAAGAATCTCATTTCCAAGTGCTAAATACTTCTTTGAAATAATGAATAATGACTTTTAGAAAAGAAATTGTATAGAATACTTAACTATGTATTTATTCTTCATTGCAAGCTTTATAGTGATTATTTAGTGCCTATTTCATGACATAAAATAATTGTATTTGTCAAAGTCTTGACTCTTTCATTGCCATTAAAAAACATGGCAAGTTTCTTTTTTTTTTTTTGGGGGGAGGGGGGATTAAACAATGATGGAGGAATAATTACATATTTAAGGAGACTAGGGGTCATTGTTATGTGCTTTTGCTACACTTGGGGCTTCTTTTTGTTTTGTTTTTTCTCACTTGGTGAATTCTTTTTTCTTTTTTTTTGTGGCCATTAGAGGGGCTGGCAGGACTATCAGCAGAGAAGCCTCATTTTTCACATTGTCTAGAGTGGCTTCTTTTTACAGTATTTGATGCAGATGTATCTAGGTACTTTTAATTTCATTATGTTGATAAATCCATTCAAATATGGGAAATTTGACAGTTAATTGTGTTTATCAAGTTGATAAAAACTAGTTAGTTACATTATTGCCAGCAACCTATGGGAAATTTCTGTCCTTTATTGCATAATTTATCAACTCTTAATGCATCACAAGTACTGTTAGGATGCACATTAGGCTTGCCCATTTGCTACTTCATAAGTTACACTGGCATTGTGGTAATTTGGATACTTTCTGTCTAATGAATGTGGTTCAGTGGGTAAATGTCCCAAGACGGGTGAACTTGTACTATTTGCAAAGTTGTGAACTTTTACATTTGGACTGCTTGGTAAAAGTACAATGTAAATAGAACTGCTAATAACTGTGCTATTGGAGTGAGTTGAAGTTTGGAATTTGTAGTGACAATCATTGGTCTTGATAGGGCTACTAGCACTTACTTTTGGTTTGAAATATTTTTGTGGGCTTGTTATGATTATATGGTGCATCAATCAGTGGTTATGATCCAAAGAGTCAATTGTGTCCACCTTCACTTTAGGTCATTGATGCGGTCTATGTAATGATGGTTTAACTTTTTTCACTGCCTTTTATTACATGGATGTAATTTTTTTTTTCTTGTCAAATAACCTGACCAAATTAGGCATAAGTGGGTTGATTCAATCTCTTTACCTTCCTCTTCAAACGTATCACTGTAAGGTACTAATTAAGTATCAAGTATCTATTACTATGTGAAAATTTGAGTCTATCCACAAGAAACAGATTGAAATATATAAGTAATCAATATTAATTAGTTTCTTATGGGATGTGGAATTCACATTTTTTTTTTTATAATGATTGAATTATCTTTCACATATTGCTCCATAAAAGTGCAATATGTTTCTTGTGGATATTTAAGTATAGCATATGGATTACACTAATTGCCTTTGAAGGTCTGAACATCAACTTTACCACCCTTCAACAGGTGTCTCACATGCATAACTCAGTGGATACATTAGATTCTCTAAAGGCAAGAAACGCCAACCCCTTTAGCAGCACTAGTAATACGGTCTCAGTAACAACTGAATGGGCAACTTTTGACTCTGAGATGGGCACCAAACCATTTGTGAAGACTCTTGAATTTCTTTGTTAGGATGGATGGATATTGGAGGGCGAGGGAACATGACTTAAGGGGTCGTAGCTCTCTTGGAATACCAGCAGTAACCATGGCTATCCAGCAGTCACTTGTAAATGACAGAAGACACTTTTTGTACTGTATGACAGCAATGTCACCTGGCAATGATAGCAATATTGTAGATGACAGTTTTCACTTTTTGTACTGTTTGACAGCAATGTTACCTATAATGACAGAAGACACTCTTGTACTGTATTGTAATTGACTTTTTGTACTGTTTGACAGCAATGTCACCTATAATGACAGAAGACACTCTTGTACTGTGTTGTAATTGACTTTTTGTACTGTATGACAGCAATTTCACATGTAAATGACAGAAGTCACCGTTGTATTGTATTGTAGACAACAGTTTTCACTTTTTGAACTGTTTGACATCAATGTTACCTATAAGGACAGAAGACACTCTTGTACTGTATTGTAATTGACTTTTTGTACTGTATGACAACAATTTCACATGTAAATGATAGAAGTAACCATTGTACTGTATTGTAGACAACAATTTTCACTTTTTGAACTGTTTGACAGCAATGTTACCTATAAGGACAGAAGACACTTTTGTACTGTATTGTAATTGACTTTTTGGACTTTTTGTACTGTATGACAGCAATTTCACATGTAAATGATAGCAGTCACCACTTTCCATGAACTTGTACTCATTCCAGGACATTGTACATCTCCATGAATTTCTTGCTGACCATCAACCTCAGCGCCCTCTTGTTGGTTCATGACATGTACCTCGCTTTCTATGTTAAATCCATCAACCTCATCGCCCTCCTCTTCACTGTCATTAAACATTATCTTTATTGCACTATCTTCATGGTCACTGA
>JASKGM010000009.1:1586819-1629252 GCA_034509205.1 Ceratonia siliqua
ATTAAATTTAAATTTTATAATTATGATAAAATTTAACTATGATATTATAATAAAAAAAGATGTAACTATGATGAGCACAAGGTAAAATAGTCGAGAAAAAATAAATCTACTTCTCCTAGAAGGAAAAGTTACAAAATAAGGATTTTACTTTAATTACAATTTCTCATTTTACTTCTACTTCTACTTCAAGAAGAAACAAATATGAACAGTTCAAAAAATTATAAAAATTATTATTTTAAAAAAAAATCACTTCTCCTTCTCCTTTAATCTCATCGCAGCCTAAGATCTGTTCTAGAGATTAAAGGGAGATAATTTGAATTAAACCGGGTAGAACCGGATGACCCGTCAATTAGTTACTAAAAAATGGCCAAGTCATTGAATGATAGCGTGGCATATCATTATTAAAAAAATGTTTATGCATGATTTATGAAAGGACGAACCTGATTACGCCTTAGTAGAAAAGATATTTGATGCTTTTTTTTAAAAAAATATTTTTTAAAAATAAAATTTATTTTATATTTAGATGCAGTAATTAAAAATAATTTTTAAATAAAAAAATAAATAATTTTTTTTATCCATCAATTTTTTTAAATAAGAAATTAGAAATTTTGACTTTATTTAAAAGAATAAAACATTTATTTTTGACTTTTTATTTTTGAAAAAAATCAAAACAAACAATAATTTTTTTGTTTAAAATTGAATTATTTTTTTTAAAAAATTTATTATTCTCAAAATAAATTCAGAAAAATAAAATCTTATGCTCTTTTGTACTGGCCGGATTGGAATCTTTTCATATTAGAGAAAAATCTAAAATTATCTTGTTCAAGAAAAAATAGACATAATATTAATATGTAAGATTTATTACTTAATTAATGAATCTATATAAATTATATTTATCTTTCTCCAAAAATAATAATATCATGTTCTAGAATCTACATCATACATGTTTGGATCCATATTCACGCGTAATTAAACGAATCCTTATCCGTTTGGAAGCAACCTAGTATTTTTGTTAATGTAATGCCCCCTTGGATAGGGATGAAGACCGAGGAATTTAAATGGAGATCTCATCTCATGACGTCAAAAATATGGTCTCTTTTCTCTACAACTTCTTTTGGTGCCAATTTTTCCATACTATATTTGTAAAATGCCCACTTCCTCTTCAACTCGCTCGTCATTGCCTTCATAATTCAAAACCCAAAAGTCAAGGATTTAGATCAGAATTTTGCCATTATTCTTATTATTTCAATCCTTCTAATAGCAACGCCTTGTATTGGGAGAAAAATTTATATTGTCAATAACTTTTTTTATTTTTTAAAAAATATTTATTTATTTTAAATTATTTATTATTTTATATTATCAATAAAGTATTAATTATTATTTTTTTAACATTATTCTTATTTATTGTTATATTTAATAAAATAGTAACAAATTTAAATTGACTTTAATAAAAATAATTTAGTTAAATATAATTAATTTTTATTAAAATGAAGACTATTTAATAATTTTATTATTTTTTATGTTATTATTTTAAATGATAAATAATATAAAAAAAAACAATACTGACAAAATGGCGTCAAATAATTTTCTTCCACATTTTTTTTAATCACCTATCAAACTCATCCAGGGGTCAATTATATAAACATGACAGGTTTCTATATTCTATTTTCCTAAATTATATATTCTGACAAACACAGCCTCCACTAAACTGCCAGCTATATATATGCTTTTCAATTTTAGATATATTAAATAATTAAATCATGCATTTTTTTTTATTTTACTGTATAACCATACAGAAAACTAAATTTAATTTTTTTTAATCATTATATTACGCTTAATAACTTACCCAACATACAATTTTAAACTTTCCTTATAAACTTTAAAAATTATTAAAATTATAGGATAAATTCAGTTTTGTATATACATATATAGAGTGAAACTCATCTTGAAATCTATCTTATGGCGATTACTTGCCTACAGTTACATTATATTTTTTATTTATTTTTATTTTTTTTACTTTTTAAAATTAATTAATTATTTTTTATATTACATAAAATTTTTAAAATTTTTTATATTTACGTATACTATTCATTTATCAGTAAAAAAATTTAAAAAAATTTATAAAAAATATATGATATAAAAAATAATTAATTAATATCAAAAAATAAAAAAATTAAGATAAAAAATAAAAGATGAGAAATGAATAATATTAAGTTACCGCAATAACACAATCACAGTGCGCGATAGCTTAACCAAACCCTGAAAATATTCGTATCCTTGGTAATTTATTATGTTTTCTTCTAGTTTTAGTCAAATGTAACACAGTAACAATTAGGTTTTCTGCCATTCTGATACAGATAGAGAGGAGAGAGAATGATCAGATTCATTCTCTTTCCTTCTAGCTCGCTTCAAAAGAGAGAAGGATTCACACTCATAAAATTCTGTCTTCCATGCAAGGGGATATTTTGATTGAAATGGGAGACATAGGGAGAGAAGAAAGAGCTGGAAAATAGAGGTAAGCCATGAAGTGGTTGTTAATGTGGGGGAATAATATATGAGGCTAGCAGTTGATTTAGTCACTTGAGAATGCTAGATCTGGTCATCTATTTGTACATAAAAAATTATAATTTTACACATCTTTTCTTTCTAAAAAAAAAATTATGACCGTCTACTTACACTTGATCGTGTTTTCACAATTAGTAATAAATCGTGATTATTTAATGCGTATGTATTGGACGGCATTAATCGAAGACAAGTGCAGAAATTTCATGTTGTAATAGGAGAGAAAAAAAGTGGAATGAGTAAATGAATGGTATGGCAGCCATTAATTGTAGTGTTCTTTTATTAAAAGACACAAAAAAAAAAAAAAAAACACTGTGATGCTCTGAGAACAATCGTCGGTTGTACTGATCTTTTTCCAAGGGGAAGAAGGTACATTGTGTGGTTAATTTGGTTTCAGAATAGAAAGTTAAAGAAAGCGGGGGAAGGAGCCAGAAGAGAAGAAGAAATTAAAGAGCAAAAGCCAAAGTAGACAAAAAGCATCTCTCTCTCGTTTAACTTATTTCCCACTTGCTCATCAACTTGCATAAACCCACAAGGAGTGAGAAGCTAAGGTGAATTTCATTTTCAAAATTAGAGGAATATTTAGTATTATATTATTAAATTTAAGATAAATTATCTTTGTAAGCTTAGTAATATAATATTTAATTATTTTTTATTTTTAAATAACGATTATTTTTTTATGTAGTGTATATCAATTTATTTCTTAAAATATCTTATTCAAAATAAAAAAATAATTGTGTAACTTAGAATTTGATTCTATGAAAAAAAAGTGAATACAATGAGAGTAGTAAGATCATAGTCACATTTTATAGAATAATCCTTGTTTTATTTTCACCATTTATAAAATGAAGACAATGAATAAATGAACCGAAAACTGGCAGAATCTTCTATCTCCTCAAACTAAAATTCACAGAACCAGGACCAGGAGCTCCATCTTCAAGATTCAACGATATAACTTCAATGAAAAATATTTTATAATAATTATAAACTAATATATATATATATATATATATATATATATATATATATTAAATAATGTAAAAATGATTACAAAAACAAACAAATATTACGATGAGCACTTGTCATCGTTGATCTTGTTTCGTCTAGCTAAGTTCTCGGCGATTTTCGCCAGTGACTGCAGGTTGCACCGAACAATCGTATCCACGAACACGCACGTGTCCTCTTTCGTGTTCCCCGGCGGCACGTCCACCACATACGACTCCATCACCACCGTCCGGCTCCCTTCGTCCCCGCCCTCGCCCTCCGCGGGGTGGAGGGTGGTAACGGAGCGGTAGTTTGAGAGCCTGTGGTCCCCACCGACGACGCTGAAGCTCAGGACGTGGCGTTCGTCATCCAGGATCTCGAGTCGCTCCGTGCTGCTAGCGGCAGGTAGGCCAGAGATAACGTGGACCTCGCGAAGGGTGCCGACGTCGCCGTCGCCGACGAGGACGTGGCAGCTCTTGACAAAGTGTTTGTAGGCTTGTGGGTTGTCGAAGCGGCGGACGACAGACCAGACGGTGGAGGCGGGGGCGGAGATCTCTTGGGTGACGGCCGAGCAGCACTGGTTGGTGGTTAGGGCGTGGGTGTGGTAGCGGGCAACTGCGATGGAGACGGCGGGGGTGGAGAGGGGGCAGGGGAGAGGGTGATCTTGGAGGTGGCAATGGGGAGAAGGGTGATGGTTGATTCGGTGAAGGAGGAGAGAAGATTTAGGAGGATTTGGAGGCATTTTTTTGAAGATTTGAAGGAAGTGAAGAGCAGAGAAGAATGGGGAAGAAGCTAAGGGGGGCTTTCAGTTAGTGATGCAGTTAGGCTTATATAGTAGGAGAAGAGGGAGGGCGAGAGAGAGAGAGAGAGAGAGAGAGATTTGGGGTCAGTCACTTTCCAGCCATGGGAGAGATAGTTGGTTAGTTGGAGTGGTGGTCCTTAAGGGAAGGGAGAGAGAGAGAAAGAGAAAGGGAGGTGGGGTTGGATTTTCAAAAGATGAAAGGTTAATGAAGTTCATGTGGGATGATAAAAATAGGACGTAGCTAGTTGCTCCATGTAAATTTACAAAAACAGGCCTCTTTTATTTTTACAAAAGTACTACTTTGCCCTCTTACAATGCAAAAATATGATCAATTTCTAAATTTTGTGATATAAGAGTAAAATGTACAATATTACAATAGTATTATATTACATAATTTTTTCATTATTCAAAATTTGCCCCTACAAGCAATAATAGTATAATACTACCCTACTTTGTTTTTGCGTAGGACAAAGCAAATTTGGGAGGGATTGCAAAAGTGATGAGTAAGCATTTCACTTCCGTTCCTTTGGCTTCAACCAAATGAGAAAAGTGATAATTTCTTACCCTAATGCTTGAAACAGCCAAACAAAAGCTAAGCACCTTCACATTGCCAATCAATTATGCATATAAGGCATTATTACGTAATATCATTTCCTAATGCTTCAAACCACCTAACAAAAACATAAGGACTAATTTCGTTTTGACTTATTTTAAGTAAATTATAAGTAATTAAACTAATAATTTTATTGCTAATAATTCTTATGAGTGTGTAAATATATTAATAATTATAAATTTGAAGACACTAAAAACATTACTAAAATATTTTAAATTGTTTAATATGTGATAATATAAAAGATTTAATTTATTTTTTTAAGATAATTTTATGTAGCTGGAAAATAAAAGATAGGGGTATTATTGTCAATTTGTCATTGAATGATGACAGAGAAATCCTATAGATGTGAAGCTGAATGGTAGTTTGGTAATTTGGATAGACAAACGGGCTCGAATGCCTTAACCACTACCCAATAGACTATCAATTGGTCGATCAACTTGCAGAAGGAGGGGTCCGAAGCTTCGAGATAAGATAATAACCATTTAAAACTTTATTAAAAATAAATAAATAAATAAATAAATATATATATATATATAAGACGTATTTTATGAATTTAAGTGTATACATTATATAGTTTAGAGAGTAAAATGTATGATAAATAATTGTTGATAATAAAATTATTAGTTAAAATATTTATAGAATAAAAATAACTCGAGAACAAATTATATATGTGTTAAAATTAATTCTCTTAATTTGTAATAATAATCATTAATTGATATTTTTAATTTTTAAAATGTAACTTACATTCTAGATTAGATGAATCCTACCATACAAGAGTGAATAGGAAATTCAGATTAGGATATTCAAAATTTATTAATTAAATAATAGATTTTATGCATAATATCTATATTTTCATTGCGTGCGAATCCAATAAGATGCAAGATCATATCTTATTAGTTGACAGCCATTTGATGACATAAATTTTTATTATTATTTTATTTATATATAATTTTAAATTAATTAATATTGAAAGGCTGAGAAGTCATAACCACCGCTTACTGTTGCAAGTCAAATTGCAAAATACTTTTTGGTGGTTTAAACTTTAAGGTAAATGGGATGAGCCAATTTGGCAAACCCTATTTTGGTTCAAATTGGAACCTTTGGACCATTTGATGTACATGACATGAAATTAATAGCAACATGTGTTCCAACACTTGCCCATTTCTCACGTGGGCCCAACCATCGCTTCCTCTTTTATCATTGGTTCTTTTCTTACGATCATGGGCCCCATCACCTTCCCTCATCATGCTATCTTCTTTCTTCCTCACTTTATTTTTTAGATTAACGTCCAGAGTTTAAATTTTTATTTTTTAATAAAAAATTGCTAAAATAATCACATTTATACGCACCAATCTTTGATTGTTGACAAAGAAATTAAATAGCTTAAAAAAATTTAAATTTTCTGTATCCCATTTTGCATTTTTATAAATACCAAGGAAAAGTATTTAATATATTTTTTTATTTCTTTCTTTTTCTAATGAAAAGAAAGTTCTTATTCTCTCTCTACCACTTGACCAGGACCATCGAAACGTGATGGATGTGAATTGTGATAGCCAATTGGCCCATTCAGAAGGAGACTGATTCTAGATGTTTCCCATGCACAAAAACCTTAAAATAAATATCCACATTTATTATTAACAATCACATTCTACTTAGTTTTTTCTTGCATACAAAAAAAAAATCTGATCAACTTGTCTTTCAATTATCTAAATCTTTTGAATTTTATTTTATGAGAAAGAAATTATTTTAATATATTCATTCCATGATACATAATTTGTTTTGAGTTAATCTCAAAACAAATTCAATTTGTCAAACAATTATTGGATTAACCATTTATTATTAGTTTAAAAGTTATAGTTGATATCCAGGACAGTTGGTTTTATTGGAAATAAAACACGCGACTTCATTTCTAATATTAATTATTGGATGATCAAACATTTAATTTAGGCCAAAAATTATACTTGTTAGGTAAGATATAATTTTTTTATTTAATCGTATAAGTCCAAATGATATGATTCGATTATGACTAAACTTAGACTTAAGTTTCTGACACGAGATAATTATTATCACACTTGTTCTTTATAAAAATGTATAAACTAAGTTATCAAATATAAAATCAATGAAAAACCCTTTCAAATAATAGGGATAATAATTGAAAAAATTATGGAATAAAAGGTGAGGAATAAATTTTACAGCTATACCAAATGTGACAGTATGACATCTCTTTTACACTTTGGGCACGTGAATTGAAGTAATATACTATACCCTTTTGTATACGACAGTAACGTTTGAATTATTCAAAAGGAGAAAGTTTCTGCGAATCTGCTGCAAGGGTCTGTCACTTTCTTGAGAAAAAAAAAAAACCAGAGAGAAGAATCATATACTTGGAAAATTTGCAAAAAAATACTTCATAGTAAATTTAAACCAGAATCTTCCTAAACATACTTGCTTAAATGGGTTTGAAGCTAATTTTTGATAAAAAAAAATAACTATACAAAAAAAAGTATGAAATAATATTAAATTATGACAGTTTAACGTGCCTTCAACAATCACGATTTAATAAATTTTTTATTACATATATTTTAAAATAGTTTTTTATTTGTTGCAATTCTACCCGTCCGACCAAGATTCGCATTTCCAAAGAGGCTCGATGCAATCAAATCAATTATCTTAAATTTTGTATCTTAAAGTTAGAAAGCATATAAATTATATATATGTTTGACGTATTCATATTTAAAATGTATGGTGATGTTTAAAATACTTAAAAATGTGTTTAGATAAACTAATTTAAAGAGATAAAATAAATTTTATAACGAATTTCAAATATTTTACTACAAAATATATTTTGGGTAATTAATCAAAAAAATTTTAAATAATTTATCACATTATTATTTTATAGAATTCTTAATTTTCTTTTCATTTTTACAATTAATAATATCCCAACTTTAACAACGAACCTGACACCTAGGGTTGAGAATTGAGATAGAGAGTCAAGTTCAAAAGATTCAAATCAAGCTAAGAAACTAGTATCCATCGATATAAAAAAAGTTTTATTTAAAAATTATAAAAACTATAAATTTCTTTATAAAAATAAATTATTTAAATATTTTATTTTATAAATATAAAAAATTCGATTGCTAGTAATTCAATTCCTATACATTTTAAATTATACAATTTATACACGCTAAATTAATTGTGAATCTTGATGACTTTGTTTAATTTCTTTGTTAATCTCATTTTAGTTTGGCAAGAATCAATAGCCAATGTCTTTTGAAACTGAGGAAGGGACACTTTTTCTGACTTAGCTATTTATGAATTAATATGTGATCATAAACATTTGTATGGAGTTTTGTTCTAAAAGTAAAACTTTGACTCTCCAATTCTTTTTTATTTTTAGGTCAAAATTGAATCTTCAATTCCTAAGGTCTAATCTACCTGCAACAAATATTAAATTGAATCTAAGCATCAAAGTTTTTTAATTTCATTTTTTTTGGCTTTTATTTTCTTCCATATGGGTATTTTTAAGCATCTTATTAAATAATATTAAATAATTTAAACTTGTCAATTCCTTTTACCAATATGTGAGATTCTCTAACAAATTTGATTTGTTTATTATTATTTGATGACTTTATACCTAACACACTATTCTTTTTTTTTTTCTTGATAAGACCTAACACACTATTCCTATAATTTGATATGTACTAATATAATAAAATATCTTTATCATAAAATAGTATTCTTCTTACATAAAATATTTTTTAAGAAAAAAAGTTAAAAAGTAGTCATTTTTAGAAGTTAGTTTTTTTTATATTTTAGATTAAAAGTTATTTCAAGTAGAAGATAGAGAAATTTGTATGAACAATATTATTTTTATATTATTAATTTATTTTTATTTCTATGTATAATTTTTTTAATTTTATTATAATTTTAATAATTTTTTTAATTTTTTATAAAAAATAAGAATTCTTAATAATATATTTTATAATTTTAAATTTGATTTTGAAAAAAAAATTAATTTTTAAAATTTATGATAAAGTATATTTTTATCTAAACAAAATATAAAAAATATTTTTATATATCATTTTTGTTAATTTTATCAGCATAAAAATTTATATATTTTTTTATTTAAATACAACAAATCTATTTTTTTTAATAAAATTATTTTTATATAATTATATTCAAATACCATATACATATATATTTTTAAATTAACACTTCTACGTTCTAAAAAAATACAATTGCGTCCAACCACCTCAACCATATCCTTATGATTCAAACTTTTATTATTCCCACAATGTTATACTGTTACAATTAAAAAAAAAGTCAACCCGTTTAATAGTGGAGCCAAAACCCGTCCGTACAAATTATACATGAAATAGTATTGGGTCACTACTCATTCACGATTGGCCCGGATAATTTTAAAACATGATTCCATTCGATGTGACCCGGCCCATTTAAGTACTGAAGACGTGGTCGCCTCAACACCTTTTGTTGACATGGCAAACTTTAATTGGCCAGGGAAAGGAAAAATGCCACTCGTGTCCGAGTGATCATACTGAAGAATTCCCCGATGCTACCACGAATATATCAATGAAGGGATAATTACTGAAAGGAAAGTCGCAACTAACGAAGAACCGGGCAAAGGCGAGGACCTTACTTCTCCCTCGCTCTCTCAGAATTGCTCTGTTCTCGTCTTGGCGAAGGAGAGAGAGACTCTTTGATCAAATTGGTTATCTGGGTCTGAAGATTCGTGAATTGGGTATAAAGAAATGGATCAGATATTGAACAAGGTGGGATCGTACTGGTTTAGCAAGAGGGCCAACAAGGAGCTCAACTCCGTCGGTGATGATATCAATGTACATACCCCTTCTGACCCAGTTTTCCTTTTCTTTGTAAAATTCAACATTTTTTTTTGAAACTTTGCACTTACGATGTTTTTCTTAATCTGAGATTTCTAGTTCCAGTTTGGGGAAGGGAGGGTATTAATCTTTAGTATAGTTATTGATGGGAGTGAAACATAGGCATATGGGTTGGGATTATGGTTTAACTCCCTGGATCTGAAAATTAATGCAAAGATCTTGATATGGTATGGACGATGTGGGAGAGGGGAGGGGTTTGGATGAGACTTGGGTCATATCTCGAAAATCTTTCCCGCTTGTAGATGGTTTTTCTTTATATCATCAGAGGGACGCAACTTATGAAACCAAGCTGTTAGCTTTCTGGGTATGAGTTATGTCTTATGACAAACAATATAAATAAAAAGCCTGAAGTGGTTGGTTTATGGCTATCTAATTTTTGCCTAAACACGTGGAATGAATTTAACTATTCATAGGTCTTAGTTCATCTCCCCTTATTGGCTACTTGGAGTTTTTCATTAAAATAAAATAAAATAGATAAAAATACAAAGAGGTATTGGCTTGCTATTGTTGACTTAGTTCTCTTAATGCCCTTGTTTGGGTACAAAGGTATCTTTGTTATGAATTAAATTTTGTTGAGATCAATTAGATCATCCGGCGTTAGATTTTGTTGGAAATCCTATTCTTGATATAGAGTTAAGCAATGGTTCAGGCAGTCTGGCAGTTACATACTAAAGCGTATCACAGCAGCAGTATTTGCTTTGATTCTGAAGCAGGAACACTGGAAAATATAATAAATTAGTTACATTGAGATTCCAAAAAATATGGTCGTCACATAAACATGAAAGAAATGTTCCGTAAATGACATACTATTTTCTTCTCTTATAAAACATCATCATCATCTAAGATTTTAATTGTGGATACTTGAATTCTATAATTGTAGTTACTACATTTATTAGCATGTATATTTGGCAATTATGATAAATTTTTAATGTGGAATTTGGTTTTGGTTAAGGGAAAAGAGTTTATAAGAGTATAGTTACACATTTGAGTGAGATATATGTGTGTCCGCATATGGCCCAGGATCATGGTTTACTTCCCAGGATCTAAAAGTTAATCAGATGATACTGATATGGTGAGGGAGGTTGTGATTAAATGGGAATAGGCCAATAGGGTCATGCGTTGAAAAATTATTGACAAAGAATAGAATTTGGATATCTTGTACTACATTTATAGGTTGGGGATGGGCAAGGGAAGTTAGTAGAATCTCTGTTATTGAAGTGTATAAGGTGATTCAAAGATTACATTTGTGGAATCACTTTGAGAAGGCTATACTTTAAATCAGCAAAGAGATGCACCCTTGAAGCCAGGGCATGAATCGTGATTTAATGTTGCTTGGGAGCATGATTTCAGCCTTTAAGGAGATTCTGGAGGTTGACTTGTAGGTAATCATGCAAATGATTGTCTCAGGTGTTGAACTGTCTTTTTCAGAAAAATCTCTTGTTCTGGAGATTAGAAGCTTGTTAGTTAGGGACCAGTATTTTGATGTGAGGAAGATTTTCTGGGAGGCCAATCAAGGAGCTAATTAATTGGCCAGCTGACTCATCCTTTGGATGTTGTTTTGTGTTGATAGGAGTCTAATCAAGGAATTGCTTTGTGTTATTAGCTGATCTTTCTGTGGTTAGTTTTTCCAGCCTTTTTTGTCTTTAGTTTCTTTTGGGCACGAGCCCATTTTGCATAAAAGAAGTACTGGTAGGTGTTTGTTCATCTTGCCTCATTGGAAGGCTCTAGTTTTTTTTTTTTTTTTTTCAAAACAAAGGTTTGTCAAATGTTGACTTCTAATTCTCCCTGTTTTGGGTACAAAGAATATCTTTGATATGGATAGGGAAGATGCAATGCTCAAGATTGATCTTCCCCCTTGCTGAATAGTAGAAATCAACTAGATCACCCAGCTGTGGCTTTCTGATAGGCCACGTCAGACCACCAGCCATTGAACATGCATGCAATGAAACTAGTATTTTGTTTGCCCCTGTTTTTGCAGTAGTTGTACCTTTTTCTATTTATGTCAGTTATCTTCCTCCCACTTCTTTTGAAAATTCCCACTGCATTTTCCCTGTAACTTCCTCATCCTCAGCTCCCCCAAGTGATGCCCGCTCCCTGATAGTCATCTTGACATCATGTATATATTTAAGTTTCCAGTAGTAATGAGAAAGTAGGTAGATTATTGTTTCTGAAATTGTTGTGGAGTTGCTCTTCCCTAATAAAGCACCACTTATTATTGGCTTTGATTGGGACCACCTATCAATTGGTATCAGAGCCAAGTTATGGCATCCAACCGAGAGAGAATTGAAAACCTGGAAGTGAGCCTAAGCAAGATGCTCGATAGCTTGCAGAGAATGGAGGATGGCGTCGTGGGCAGATTGCAACAACTTCAGGAAACTCTTCATCAGATTTCGGAAGGTTTGGTGCAAAGTAAGAGTCACCCCAATCTGGCCCCAGACAGCCACTTACAGACGTACCATGATGACCAGAACAATGGACGCCAACAGTTCTTGTCCAAATTAGCAAAGATTGAGTTCCCAAGCTACGTTGGTGATGACCCAACCGAGTGGCTCAACTATGTCGCTCAGTTTTTTTATTACCAAGGTACTGGCGAGGCTTAAAAGGTACCATTGGCTATATATCACTTGTAAGGGAGGCCAACCAGTGGTGGCAATGGCTACGTCGTGCCTACAATGAGGACAGACGTGTGGTGACTTGGCTAGCGTTTGAGGAGGAGCTGTGGGCGAGTTTTGGACCAACTGAATGCGAAAGCTTTGATGAAGCACTATCAAGAGTTCGACAAATGGGCTTAGTTTGGGACTACCAGCAAGAGTTTGAGAGGCTGGGCAACTGCGTACATGGATAGACTCGGACGGTGCTCATGGGGATGTTCATGGGAGGATTGAAAGCCGAAATAGCAGAAGGTATCCGAATGTTTAAGCCACGAACATTGAAAGACACTATTAGCTTGGCACGGATGAGGGAAGACCAGTTGCTTCGTCAACAGAGGGCAACACGATCCATACAACCCAACAAGCCACCGACAGACTTTCTTACAACAAAACCAACCCCAACTACTACCATTAAACAACTTCCTTGGGATGAGATGCAATGACGAAGGGCATTGGGACCGTGCTTTAACTGCAACGAGTGATTTTTCCACAAGCCATAGATGTCGTGGACCACAAATATTGTTATTGGAAGCCCCTATTGATTCGAACATTACCATTAGTGAGGAGGAGGCATGAGTGCCACCAGAAACTGAAGACATCAAAGCTACTCAAACATCAATAGGAGGAGGCACGAGTACCACCAGAAACTGAAGACATCAAAGCTACTCAAACATCAATTTCCTACGTTGGACCTTGAGGACAAGGATCTGCTTGAAGGGGGAGGGAATGATAGGCCACTTCAGACCACCAGCAATTGAACATGCATGCAATGAAACTAGTACTCTGTTTGCCCTTGTTTTTGCAACAGTTGTACCTTTTTCTATTTACATCAGTTATCTTGCTCCCATTTCCTTTGTAACTTCCCACTGCATTTTCCCTGTAAATTCCTCATCCTCAACTCCCCCAAGTGACGCCCACTCCCTGACAGTTATCTTGACATCATGTATATATTTAAGTTTCCAGTAGTAATGAGAAAGTAGGTAGATTAGTGTTTCTGAAATTGTTGTGGACTTGCTCTTCCCTAATAGAGCACTTCTTATTATTGGCTTTGATTGGGACCACCTATCACTTTTGCTAGAAATTATCTTGCTGTTAGAGTAAACTATTCGACAGGCTGGCTGCTTTTTCTAGAAACTATCTGACTTCTGTTCTGAAGCTGGAAATTTGGAAAGGTCATCATTTAGTTTTGCTGAGATTGTAATGAAATGTGGCCTTCAAATCAACAAGTAATAATTGTTTTGTACAAGAAAATATATATTTTTTCTGTTATGCCAACAGAAAACAAAAATATTCTGCAGTACTTTGAAAAGAAAAATTAAAGATACTATTTAGCCTGATACAATAAAGCTCTTATTAAAGCACTTCATCAATATGTGGATATTATAGAAATGTCAAAGGCATTGAGATTGTTGAGTAGAAAATACGAAGTACAGATGAAGAAGAAATTATTGAGTAGAAAATACCAAATACAGATGAAGAAATTAAGTTTTTTGTTTGTTTAATTGTTACTGCCAATGTTGTTCACTTGATTGCAATAAATATTAAAAATGACTTACGATATTATTTTCAACTCTGGTATCCATCCTGTCTGCTTGAGTTATTTGAGTAATGTTTAAATTGACACCCTTCTCTTTGGTGTTTAGTCTCTGTCAAACAGTATCGAAGGAGGAACCAAATGGTTGGTCAACAAATTAAAAGGTGTTGTATCCCTTTCTAATTTCTATATGTTTTCTAAACCTTCATTCAAAAAGTCTAGGCCATGAATCTTGTGCAATAATGATGATTTCATTTATTTTAATGGTCCCCACATATAAAGAATGCATCTAAATTGCAATGCTCACTTGATTTGTGACCAAGGCCATTAACAGATGCTTGGGGGAGTGGGGTTGTAGTTTTCATTCTTGGGTAATATACTCATAAGAGAGGCCATTCATAGCATTTGAAATAGGATTCCTGCTGATGGAAATTGGAACATGAGATTTTTTTTTCTTGGAAGAAGCATTTTGGCAAATGATACTTTCTGCAATAACTGGTTATTTGGCTGTGTTTGTCCAAAAGATATTCTCCAAAAAGTTATCTTAAAGAACTACAAACTCTGAAGATGAAGTCAAACATGTCCAAATGAAAAGCAAAGCGTAACATAACATTCTGACGGAAAGCTTTTATATGTGCATATGACCTTTTGAAGATATCATAATATTGATTATTTTTGTTTTGGTTACTCTTGTTGTTGTAGAATTGCTATCTGGACGGAGTTTTTTCATTTTCTATAATCTTTTTCCCTGAATCATTTCGTTAAGTTAAAATTTTGTAAGGCTTCTATTTCATACACCAAATAGCTTTTCTTCTGAAGCAGCAGTAGTAAATATATATAATCTGGAAAATATAATTGATGTTTTCTAGTTTCTGAAACATTTATACTTTAGCAGTATATTGGCATTGTCAGGCATGCATTATTATATATATTACCAAGTCATGTAGTTTAATAAAGCCTTTTGATGTTAATAAAGATAAAGGTTTTGATGTTTGATCTTGCCTTGTGTAACTTGTGAAATCGGTACTCCTCTGATATTGATATTAATATTTGATCTTTAGCACTTTATATTTTATAACTTGAATGTGTCATTTAGTGTTCCAGTTTTATGGGTTTAAAAATCTGCTGAGTCCTTCAAAAGATGGTTTTATAAACCCTTCTCCATCTAATGCTTTCTCCTGTTAGTGTTATGATACTCCTTCTAGCAAGTCAAACATGAAGAAATCTGTGTTTTCCACCAATTACTCTTAGTCAATTTAGTGTATTGTTTGATTCTATTAGTTTCTAACTCTGCCACACAAAAAAACTTTACAGGAAAGATGCAAAAGCCATTAACAGAGTTGCTTAAGGAGTATGATCTAGCAGTAGGAATCTTTCCACGTGATGCAACAAACTATGAATTTAATGAAGAGACAAGAAAGCTTGTTGTTTACATACCTCAAGTGTGTGAAGTAGGTTACAAGGATTCATCAGTCTTGCGTTTCTCCACAACAGTGACTGGTTATCTGGAGAAAGGAAAGCTTGCAGACATAGAGGGAATGAAGACAAAGGTGTTGATCTGGACGAAAGTGACCACCATCACATCTGATGGATCAAAGCTCCATTTCACAGCTGGGATGAAGAAAACAAGGAGTAGGGCAGCATATGAGTTTTCCAGAGACGGCGTATTGGTAGATAAATTCTAAATTAGTCGGATCCTTTTGTTATTGGTTTGACAATATGTAAAACCATTGTCAGTTCTTTTGGACCATTTGCATAGTTGGTTGTAAGTAAAGTAGTAGATCTGTATTTGAAAGACTGCTAAGATATGAATGTGTGATTAGGTGAAACATTGTTGGGTCCTTGTTGATTATCATAAAGTTTCAGTTTTTGCTGTTTGGTATTCATTTGCTTTTGGATATCATAAAGCTTATTTCAGACGGGAACATACCATAGGAATGTAAACATTAACCGTAATGTATTAGTATTCTTTGGGATCATCAATCAACTCCTGAGGATAGAAAAAGCAAAGATTTGAAGACTTCTAGCTGTTAATTGTTAGGGAAGGGATAGATTGGTGTTACTTGAAACAAACACAATCTGCACAAATTCACAAAATGTAACTTTTACAGATATCATGGTACATTTTCAAAATATATTTGTACTTTGGCAAATATCAAAATCTGCATGAAAAGTTACCAATGAATTTGTAGTTACTAGTTGCAGAAATCAGAAATGGTATATTTGTGGAATCGAACCTTGTCTGGGCTGTGGCAGGGCACTATTCTACCACTGGACCACTAGTGCTTTATTAAGTAATGAGACATTTCTCATCTAAACTTATATTATATATCATCTAAATGACATATTTGGAAACTTTGTACAGCTGTATTCCATCTTTGAATTTTCTTTCTACAGTTAGCGACGCAACTCAAGTTTGAATTTTCATCGTTCCAAGAAAGGAAAGATTTTAACTTTTTTTTTATTCTATCATTTTTCTTATTTATCCCCCTTTTATTTTATTTTATTTTATTTTATCTTCTCTAAAACGTTCAAACTTATTCTCTAATTGTTTTTGGCTAATTAGTAGCCAACACAAATGAAAAGTTTATTTGATTGTTTTGTGGAAAGTGTAGATGATAATTCATAAGTTTATCTTCCACAGCATAATTACTTGTTTATGATGTGACTTACGCCTTACCTAACATCATTATTTCATTAGCCAGTTCGAGCTTTTACTTTATCCATAATCAAACTAGTAATTAGTTGTCAAAATAATTATATAAATTAATATGCAATTAACATTAATATTTTATTTATTAAAGGGAGAATAATAAATAAAACTCACAAATTAATTTTATTTAAATATAATACTATGATGGTTTGAAAATTGGATAAATTGTTTGCAATGTTCAATTCTAATTTTCCCGTGCCAAAGATTATTAGATGTTTAATTCAATGTGGAGAAGCTTGATTTGCACAAGTGTAATGTATTTTTATTTTCTTACGTATTATTGAGTTATTTTATATATATTTTTAATATTTTATTTCTTTGATAAAAAAACATACTACGGAGAATGTGTCAAATAATTTAGCTAATAAAATATTTAGTATTACTGTGTTAGACACAAAGACAGATGGGAAGGATTTGAGAGAAGAGAGAGGTTTACCCCTAATAAATTAAAAATTATTTTCTTCCTTTTAAATTATATAGTTTAAAATAATAATACAAAAATTAAGATAATTATTAGATAATTTTAATTTTAATAAAAAAATTATACTTAACTAAATTATCCTTATTAAAATTAATTCAAATTTTTATTACTATTATATTAAAAATAACAAGGCTCTTGCTATGCTACAGCTCCATTTTTGGGACTGTAGCATAGCTTCTGGCATCTAAACTTAGTATTTTTTTAATTATTTGTCTTGATTTTTTTATTTTTTAACATTAATTAATTATTGTCTATGTCATATAATTTTTTAGAAATTTTTTAAAATATTTTAAAATATTTTTACATCTTTTATATACTATTCATATATAATTTTTTTAATACTATTTATTTATAAACAAAAATATTTTTTAAAAATACAAAAACGTTTTAAAAAATCTTTAAAAAAATATATGATATAAATAATAATTTATTAATATAAAAAATAAAAAAAATAAAAAAGTCTAAGCAACCGCCCCATTTAAGCTACCGCCCCAAAATGGGGCGGTAGTTTAGAATTCCTCAAATAACAATAAATAAAGATAACAATGAAAAAATAATAATTAATACTTTATTGATAATGTAAAACAATAAATATTAAAATAAAATAAAACTCTTGAAAAAATAAATAATTTAAAATAAAAAATATATATTTATATTTATATTAATAAAATAATTTATATCTTAATAAAATCAATATAGAAACATGTGGTATTTTGATATTCTATATATTATAATATAAAATTTTATATTTAATATGATAATTCAAACTTGATAAAAAAATTAATTATTATTTTTATAAAAAAATTTAAAATAATGTGATGTAAAGTTTATATAATTATAATACATATAAACATAAACATATTAAATATTATATGTTATTTAAAATATCAATTATCAAATATTTGTGATAGAGATGACACCGAGACGGAGCTTTCGTTACTTATGGTTCCGCCGCCTCACTTCCCATTTGGCTCAGTCGGAGATAAATTTTTATATTTTTATTTTTCACAAAAATATGAATAACTCTGGGATTCTCAAATTTATAATTTTTATAAAAAGCAATAAGGTCGTAAATAATCAAAATAATATAATTTTAAATTTCAATATAATTCGTAAAAATATGTATCCATCAAACTCTATTTGTATAAATGTATAATTATTAATTTATACGATTCCCTCGTCTCTATCCCATATAAAATAATTCGAGAGACAACCTAAGCAGAGTGTTTGTAAAATTTTAAGAGATAATTATGTGAGGATTATTTTTCTTCCACTCAAGTTCCTAGAGAAGTATTATATTATTTTGGCAATATTATATTATTTTCAAAATGTACTTTATAACGAAATTAAAAAGAATTATATAATATTACACATGTTTAAAAGATAAATTATTTTAATAATATATCATTTAATATTTTTTAGAAATTAATACTCATTTTTTATAAAAATATAAAATATTAATTAATTAATTATTTATTATATTAATATTAAAAATAAATTTTTTTATACTTTTATAAAGGTGAGTATTATTTTTAAAATAAAAAAAATACTAAATATTATTTAAAAAAATTATGATAATTTATTCTTGAGTTAATATAATTTTTAATGCTATAATTTTTTCTTTACAATTAATTTCTTAAAGTTTCAATTATTTTAAATTTAATTCTTATTATCACCCATTATTATTACATTATCAATCGATCATTAAATTAATAAAATTTTAAAAATTAAATAAAATATTTAATAAAATTATAAAAATATTTAAATAGTATAAAAAAAATCTTTATAATTTTACTTATATGTAGTTCTTATAATTTGATGAATTTAAATTCAATTAATGGAGTGATAATAGTAGGTGACAATATAGATTAAATTAAAATTAATTAAAAATTTAGACAATTAATTATAAAAAAATTGTAAGAAATAAACTAAAATGAGATAAAATTATAAGAAATAAAAATTATATTAAACCTTTGCTCTTTTTAAAAATAATAAAAAGAATGTGCAGAGATAGTGGTAGTGGGAGATTTGAAGAGATTTTTGATGAGAAAGAAAGGTTGACACATAATAGAAACAAACAAGTGATAGGCCCACTTGTGGCTTTATTGCTACTCTGTCTCTGACCTTGGCGTTTTCTTCCTCTCCAATTCCCACTCGCTTCGCTACCTCAATTCCATTCAACTCCCTCCTCCACACGCCAATTTTTAAGATTACCATCTTGTGGCTGTGGATAATGTGCATCCCCATCCACATCTACTTTATTTTTATGAATTTATTTTGATAATATGTTATTTTTTTAAAAAATAATATATTTTAATAAAAATATACTTATTTATTTAAATTTATAAAAAAAAAATAAATTAATAAAATGAAAAAATTTTTTATAAAGAAAAATTAAAAATTATAACTTTTTTTGATAGGGTGAAAAATAAAAAAATAAAAAAAATTTTATATCTAAAATTGTTCATTTAAGTTCAAAAGTTCTTTTTAATTATTGTATTCAAATACAAAATAAATTTTTCTTAAAAAAAAGTCATTTCTTTTACTAAAAAAAAAAATATTCCCTAATAAATTCAAACAAACGTGTCTTAAATTCAATTCAAAAGAGTTGATATGTTTGTAAAGTGTATAATTGGTTGTTATTTAAATAGTGATTATTTATTTATCTTTTATGATCATAATAAATAAAAATAATTAATTAATTAAAATATACGTACATGATATTACTATAAACATAATTGAATTTGTTAATAAAAAATTATTAAGACTTCCTTTCATCTTGCATTAATTAAAAAATTATATAATTATAATTTAAGAATGAATTTTATAATTTTATAAATTTAATAATATAATACTTGATATTTTCATAAAAAAATATTTAATTTAATTTAATACATGATAAAAAAATATATTGTTAAACTATCCTAAGAAAATTAAATATTACTTTAAAATAAAATATCAAATTTTATAATATAATTTAACAATAAAAGATAAAAAATATAATTTTATATAGATATTTTCAAAAGTAAACATGTTGTTTTTAATAAGCAAAACAATGTTATTTATTTCTTAAATTAAATTACTCCGAGGGCGAGTATAGTAGCATTAACATACTCGCGCAAGTAAGAGACAGTGTGAACTGAATTTTCTGAATAGTACACGATTGCTATGTGGACCGGATATTTCTGAATTTTCCAGATTCACACTGGATTAGGCCACGAGCTCGCCACACGCCCGTACCTCTAAAGCAATTGTTACCCTCCACGTGTTTCTTCATCTGACGGTCTACAAAGAGATCAGTCCATCTGGAACTCCCGAAATGCCCCTCGCATCTACTACTTATATCACCTTTGTCCCTCGCTCTCCCTCACCCCTCTCTGCCGCCATTGATTCTTCACCATTTCTCTTCCTCTCTTTGCTTCTCAGCCTCTTCCCAATACATTTCGTGGTTCTGTCCAAATGGCTGTTGTTTCTTCCAAAGTTTCTTCCTTTTATCTCTCAACCATTGTTGGAGATGGTCTGAGAAAGCCCACTTTTTCCTCTTCTTCTTCTCTGAGCTTTGCTCTGGCTTCCCCTCCTTCTTCTCGGAGCCTTTCCAAGGCAGGAGGAGGAAGCAGAAGTTTCAAGGTTTACGCATCAACAGGAACGGATTTCCCAGCACTCACCGGCGTCATATTCGAACCATTTGAGGAGGTCAAGAAGGAAGTTCTTGCTGTTCCGATCGCACCTCATGTTTCCATGGCTCGTCAAAACTATGCTGATGAGTGTGAAGCCGTAATTAACGAGCAGATAAAGTGCGTACTTCTATACTGTTTTTTTAATATTTAAATTTATTCTTTCTTGGTGGTTTCAACTGTATTACATATCTCTTTACTCTGAACACCATACGAGCAGATCAAGTTTTTTTGTTGCTAAAAGTCGTTTATTGGAAGAATCAGATTGCTGTGTTCTATGAAGGCTTTGTTCTCTGTAGCAGCATATAAGATCTTGATATGTTATTATGTTTTCTTTTGTGAATTGTTTGTACAAATTGCATTCTTCTTTCCTGACAGACTTTTTCTTTTCCTTTCAAATTGTGTATCCAGTGTGGAATACAACGTTTCCTATGTCTACCACTCCATGTTTGCATACTTTGACAGAGACAACGTGGCTCTCAAGGGCCTTGCCAAGTAATAAAAAGAAACCCCATAAGCTTCCCTCATATTGATTCATTCTTCCATTTCTCAAATAGGTTTTCAATTTCATGTGCTATTTTGATGGGAACAGGTTCTTCAAGGAATCAAGTGAAGAAGAAAGAGAGCATGCTGAAAAGCTAATGAAATTCCAGGTTCTCAAGAGTTCTTCTCCCTTGTTTGATTCCTCATCATCAAGTTAAAATCTTTTTACTTCTCCAATCAGGATTTACTTACTTATATGATTCTGATTTGTTTAGAATATTCGTGGTGGACGAGTGGTACTTCACTCCATCAAGAATCCCCCCTCAGAATTTGAGCACGTGGAAAAGGGAGATGCATTGTATGGTAAGTTTGCTGATTTCATTTCTCAAAAGTTTCAGTCTTTTTATATCCTGATCTTCTTTTACACCATGGAGTTATCAATTTCTGATTTCTATTTGTTCATCTCATCTACTTGGTTTTGATCTTTGTTTTCTGTTTTCCTTTTTGCTTGATCCAGCTATGGAATTGGCCTTATCTTTGGAGAAGTTAACAAACGAGAAGCTTCTGAATGTGCACAGGGTAAGGCCTTTTTAACTTCTGGTTTTGGTTAAATTTGTTTTCTTAGAAAATCATGGGTTATTTGATTATTTCACTTCGGGTGCTCAAGGCTAATTGATAAAATATTTCTGTTTATGGCTTAGCCAGAGTGCCTTGTTAAGATAATCTCCTTTGCTCTTGATGAATAACAGGTCGCAGACTGCAACAATGATCCTCAAATGGCTGAATTCCTTGAAAGCGAGTTTTTAACTGAGCAGGTATAAAGGGTTCTTCATCATTGTCCACTTTAGCCCTAAGGTTGAGCTTCATGTAGACTTCAAGACCTAGGATGAGAAAAATACAAGATACTATTATTAAAAGAAAAAAGTTAATTATTTTCGGATGTTTTTTGAAAACGTACTGGATTCTAAAAGATGCCCTCTAGAAAAGAATACTGGATTTTATTATGTATTTTTGAAGTTACTGGGATGAAATTAACTCAATAAAAAAGAAAAACGATAGTTAGGAGTTAGAAAAAGGAGTTTTCCATCAATACAGAGTATGTGAGTAATAACTGTCATAACGTATTACTTTCCTGTGTACAGGTTGAAGCAATTAAGAAGATAGCAGAGTATGTGGCTCAACTGAGAATGGTTGGGAAGGGTCACGGTATGTTTATAGTCTATACAGCTACTCACCACTATTTTTTTACATTTCACTGGCTATTGGTGCACTAACATTGCCTTCCATATTAACACATACCTACCCAATACTTTGACACCCTCTCCCTCTAATAAAAAATAAGAGAAATTTTGTCTTCAACTACACTATTTAGAAATAGAGTTTCAGATTTAATATTTCTTTTTAATGTCATTTTAAGATATCATTTTGAAATGATTTAAAACATCATAGAAAAATTTAATTTTCATGAAGCACTGAGTTACTAGAAAATAATTAACTCAAAAATAAATAAATGAAGAGAAAACAAGAAAGAAAACATAAGTAGAATCAAGAGACTCGTGTTCTAATAGAATTACTGATTTGTGGCTTTACACTTTACAGGTGTGTGGCACTTCGATCAAAGGCTTCTTCATGATGGAGATGCTGCATGAATGTTGAATTAGAATAGCATGGCTTCTATTCGTTTACAATTAGGCCTTTCTCAAGTTGTGGGTTGTTTTGTATTTTTGGAATCAGTAATATGTTTCTTTGTAGGTAGAAGAGATGAAGGAACTGAGATTGTACTTCTTAGTTATCTGATATAGAAGCCAATCTTATGTAGTAACATTTGTTAGCTGCTTTGAATGTTTATGTTAGAAATAAAAGTGATGTTGGCTATTGAGTTTACCCTTGCAACTTTATCAATTTAAGAGGCTTAAGTGGAACTGTGAGGTGGTTTAGAAATACTCAACATTGATGACAGTATACTGCAGAACAGTAGAGAGAAAGGAAAATATATCTCCCACAAGGGTTTTCTCTTAAAGCTAAGAAACATAGACATTTACAGATATACAAACACTAAAATATTTATATATAATATCATGTTTGATATAGATGTTTACTTCATTAACTTGGCCAGTAATTAGGAAGAAGCAATTTATTGAGCTGATCAAATCAAGGAAGCATTAGCTTAGGGATGAAAAGATTTATTGAATTTAAATCCAAGATTGGATTTAAATCGAGGAGAGAGATAGACACAGATACCGGCTAATTGTACTTCTGATACTTATATTCTCCAAATGCATACTATTAATCTTTTTTGCCCAGTAATTTTGATCACTCATTGAGTAAAGATTTTGTGTTGGGTGGCCCTTGTGTCACTAACCAAAGTACCAAGTTTCTGTGGTTTGATCTGACTCCTAGGTTTATCTATCTAGGAGCTCTACGCCTCTGAAGTGAATTAGAATACAAGTGGTCTCACATGCCATTGATCAGCAACTATATTGACAAAACTCAACTCAAATACATGTCTCTAAATGGGATTTAAAATCTGACTGATCATTCACTTTTAGTTCCAAACTTGACAGATTCTCGTCTTCTAAGTGCATTTAAAAAAATAAAATACAAATAGATAACAGTTGAGAGCAAGATGGGGATGCCTTTCTTCCCCTTCATCCCTGCCATTCCCTTCCCAGTTCTCATTTTCCATTGCAGGATACTAATTCCCCTTATCCCCACAGAGATTTTCACTATCGGAGAAAATTATCAGCCCTAATAACAATTGATAAGAAATTAAACAGAATTGATTTTTACACATCAAGAGTTACATCAATTTTATAAAAATTTAAATCACCAATTTTAAAATCAACACTGATTTGTCCCCAAAACCAACGATGTGATGGAAGTAAGAGATGACAGGAATGGAAATTGACAATGTATCTAGACAATCTACGTATCTTGATACATTGCCAATTTTCATTTTCTTTTCTCACTCCACCACTTTCATTTTCACTT
This sequence comes from Ceratonia siliqua, assembly GCA_034509205.1. Taxonomy (NCBI): domain Eukaryota; kingdom Viridiplantae; phylum Streptophyta; class Magnoliopsida; order Fabales; family Fabaceae; genus Ceratonia; species Ceratonia siliqua. Next base: position 1,611,227 of record JASKGM010000009.1, read on the forward strand.
TTACCAAACACACTCTAAACCTTATAGGCAGATACAAGAGAATGTAGGACCATTTGTCTGATATACAGAACAATTCAAGTTGGCCGGAAACAGAGGACCCAATAAGAAGAAGACCTATTGGTCTTGTTCATTTTGTAGGAATATTGAGGAGAAGAAGATTGAATCATTCTCCACATCACTCTTATATCTTCATATTCCCCACAAGACTCCATGTCCTTATAAAGATTTACAAGCCCATTCGTCTGCCCTGCACTCAACAGCGTCACAAACAGAACATCAGAGATAATCCAAGTCAACTTCTTTTTTGTAATTCAATGATCATGGACAACAAATCTATGAAACACTGGGACTTAAAACTGTTGAAAATTATTAAAAAAAAATGATACAATTGATATGTTATAAATGTTTGTACAATTAAAATTCAAAAATATGAAATGCTTATAGTTCATAAATCGTATGAGATATCATTTAAAATATTATCATTTATGATTTTTTGGTTCTTAGATGACACTAAACATTTTAAATACTAATATACTGAATATGAATCTCCTCATGTTTATAAGAAAAATGATGCTTCTAAATTTAATGTATAAAAACTTAAAAGCCAGTTAGGCCCCACCCCCAAAAAGCTGGACCAGCTCATCCCCACTGCAAATTCATACACATGAATTCAAAATATGATCTCCGTTCATATCCTAGTATACCACTCAAACATTGTAGCTGCTTCTTGGTATTTTGCATGATAATAGGCATCTTATATGCCTTACAGTATTTTAGACGACTTTAGTTAGCTTAAATATTAGTATATTAAAAAGACATTTTAAATGTGTTCTAATATCTTAGATAATTAAGTATCTTGAATATCAGTGTATTAAAAAAATATATTTTAAACGTTTCATGATATTTAAAATACCAGAATAAAGAATATTCTAAATAGATTCTTAGATGTAAACATACTCAACAATTTAATTAAAGACAGTGGTTTCTCAAGTATGAAGCAGCCTGTTACTTACCCTTGGGTTTGAACCTGAAGTGAGAAGTGACTTTGAGGAGTATAGACTTTGTTGGGTAGAGAGAGAAGCACTTGAAGAACCTGCAGCCCTTCAACTTTTCCATTATCACTACTGAAGATAGCTCTTCTCTTCCTTGCAGCTCCATTTTATATAAGCACCTTGCTTGCCATCTGAAAGTTATTTTAATGGCTGAAAGCAAAACAACAAGATGAATCCTGCCATAGCAGAAGGCAACAAAGAAGAAGACATGGCCTTTTTATGTTATGAAAGGAAAATTGGCATCTCCCTCAATATTATTATATTTTAAAATTGTAGTTTATGATATTTATTTTCTTCTTTGATATTTTAAATTATTTTATAATAGTATTTTAAAATGATACTAAATAGAAAAATAAAACTCCATAAAATATTGTTATGAAATATGATGTCTTTAGAGAGAAAAAAAATTTACTCAATTAAACTTGTTGAGAATAATAGTCCAAGCTCAAACAAACAACCATTACAGTAATAAAAATTTTGAGTTAATTAATTTTTGGTACCCATAAAGCTATTTTATTTTAAAATAATGTGTTATGAGATTTAAAATTTATTTTATACTTTAAATAATATTAAAACGATAGCTTATAATAACATAAAGAATAATATTAAATTCCAAAATACTATTTTAAAAAATGATAGCTCATGAGACATTCAAATAGAATTACTGATGAGGTTAGGCATAAAATGCAAGAATTAGAGTAAATATATAGTGAGTAGGGGAATTCATTTGGATTTTGGTTTTCCTACTTATTCCTCTCACCAAATATTCTCAATTTCATTATACTTAAGCGGAGAGGAAATGGGCCCCTGGTCAAGCGGTTGGTTGGTTTTTCTTCAGTGCCTTAGTGTTTGTATTTGACACTCTCTTTGAGTATTTTGCTGAGTAATAAAGGGTAATTATGGTACGCAAGAGCCATAAAAGCCACAATCATATTATTAAAAACGAAGATGCTTGCTTGGTTCTATTTAATAGAACAGAGCATTTGGATTCCTCTGCAATCATAATCGTTTAGGTCAATGCTTTTCAAAATATGAACCGAGGCATGTGCTTGGGAACTATTTCTGAAGATGGTCCCAACTGCTTGCCTTGACGTTTCACCTACTATAACCTCTACGATCATAACTTCACGTATAGGAAGAAACCCCATAAGATAGACACAATATATACGTACTTAATTAATAAATTATTTATAAACATATATATAAATTATTTTTTAATATGACGTGGTGTTATATGAAAGATCCAAATTCATAAGCTTTGCTGAGCATATCCATTTATGCATCTTAATCAATTGACTTGGGTCAGTGGATGTATTGGATGGATTGTGGAAAATTTTTTAAATAGACGGCTTTTATGAAAAATAGGTTGATAAGTTAATTATAATCAAATATATAAGTATATTAAGCATGGCTGTGACTATCCTCTCATTTTTGGAGCTGTAAAGTAAGTTTTATTATGCTATTTTTTTATTTTTTATTTAATTTGTTAATTTGTTAATATTAATTAATTATTTTATCCTACCGTCCTAAAATGAAGATATAAGGTAGTATTCGCCATTAAGCATATTTTAATGAGATTTAATGCAATCTTTAACGTTTATATATATTTTTATGATTAATGTAATTTCCTTATTTCTTATAACTCCAGTTTATCTAAAAATGTGAATAAAAAAGAAATATTCCATTATATGATTATACTAAAATTGTTTGTTGTTTATTATTAACAATAAATCCAGGTACAAAGGCCAAGAATTCCAACCCTACATAATACATAGACTTAGTTTGACATGCCACATAATAAATAATATTGTACAAATTAATTTTATAGAAAACTTATCCATATGTAAACTACTAAAATATTAAATTAGTTACAACAATAACAGTGGCAATGGAGTCGGTGAGAATATTGGCATTACAATATACAGGTGAACGGTGATAGAATGAAATTTGAGCGCTAAACCAATTTATTAACCAAGGGTTTCTTTCTAAAGTAAAACTACCCCATCCTCAAATCAAAACTCTACTATCACATCAGAGCCTTCAAAATAAAACATTTGACCAGTGGTAGTTTGTGTTATGCCAATCACAAATATCATCGGTACAAAAGGAACTTTTTAATACAATCTAAAGGAAAACAGTTTAAATAAATAACATGTCACCCATGAAATAACATGATAGCTAGTTCAAAATTGTATTGGTGACTTGAAAACAAAACTACTCTTAAACTCAGCCGCAAAGCTTAGTCTTACAGACAATCTAACAGCTAAATTGTCCAACATGATATTAATCAAATTTATGCTGTTGCCTCGTGTTGAGCAGCAAGCCTCTTTCTAGCCTCCTCAATGATAGAAAGCTTGATACCCCGGCCTTTGGGAAGAGATATCCAGGGCTTTGTTCCTTTGCCAATTATGAAGACATTACCCATACGGGTTGCAAACTCATGACCAGTGGCATCCGTGACATGTATGGTCTCAAAACTTCCCTTGTGCTTCTCCCTGCTCTTAATGACACCAACACGACCTCTGTTCCTTCCTCCAGTCACCATAACAACATTCCCCACATCAAATTTGATGAACTCCGTGATCTTATTAGTTTCTAGGTCCAGCTTGATGGTGTCATTAGCCTTGATTAATGGATCAGGATAGCGGATGGTGCGCCCATCATAGGTATTAAGATAGGGGATGCCCTTCTGCCCAAATTGAACAGATCGAACCTTGCAAAGCTTGAACTGCAATGAGCAAAAAACCAGATTATTAAATCACTTTTATAAAGAAAATCTACAGAGCTAAAATGGAAACAGGCATGTATGGTGAAACAGTGTCATAGCACTCAAAAGGTTGGCCAACATTCCACATTTGAGAATGAAGATAGTATATAATCAATCAGAAAGATATGTTTGAAACAAGTTTTCAACACAACCATGTAAGAAGTCCAAAATTTACACATCTAACTGCATGCCTCAATTAGCAGAGTCAATAACATCAGTAATGTGATATGTAATGGGAAAAGTACAAATTGTCATTCATAAAACCAACACATGCAACAATTTTATATATTAAAGATAGACATTACAAGGATTCTGAACAATCAATACAGACCTTTGCCTCTTCATCCCTCACAGAGTGGAGACGGAAACGACCCTTTGTGTCATAGAGAAGACGGAAGTTTTCATTTGTCTTGGGAATAGATACAACATCTGGTAACAGAAAATGACAAGGACAGGTGAATCATTATTGGAAATGTAACATTCAAAGCCTTCCTAAGCGAATTCATTAAAATCAGTGCAAGAAGCAGGAGAAACACTAACAAGATTATGTAATGACAGTATAGTAGATAGAAAAATCCAATTATCCTAATATACAAAGAGCAGAACTCTAGAATTTCTTTTCTTAAAATAGAAGGTAATTTGATTAAGTCCGTTTGAGTTTCTTTCCTTTGTCATTTAATAAATTCTGCCACCACACATTACATTCCCAAACTGTGAGAAGAAAGAATGTGAGAAGTGGCAACATTGTCTAAATACTCAAAACAGTAATATATTTTGACACCATAGTTATAGCAATGCCATGTGGCAATCAAGTTCAAAGGCCCATACCCATGAAACCAACGGGATACGTCTTGTCTGTCCTAACCTTGCCATCAACAAGAACATGGCGCTGCATCAAGATGGCAATAACTTCTCTATATGTGAGAGCATACTTCAACCTGTTACGCAGGATAAGGATCAGAGGAAGGCACTCCCTTGACTTGTGGGGTCCAGATGATGGCTTTGGTGCCTGCACAACCACAACATTAAGTACATGAATTGGATTGGATATTACAAATAAAAACAAGTAAAATAGTATTCCTGAAACAAGGACTACAAATCATGTACATACAAAGGCACCACCAAGCTTGTCAAGCATCCAATGTTTCGGGGCATTGAGCCTCTTCAAGTGTTTCTTCAACCCTCTAGCCTGAAATACATTATAAAAGATACAATTTAGAATATGAGGGCATAATAATTGAGGAGAATTGGAATACCCATAAACAACTACTTCCACACCATTCACCATAATTCTATTGACAAAATAGAAGACAACAACTACTGAGGCTTGAAGTGGTGTAGATTAAGAATGTAAGCTCAAAAATAACTTGAATTGAACCGCTTTTCAACATCAATTTTTTCAGGAAGCAATCCCAAATAAGGAATGTATACAGTTTCCATCACCAAAAAAATACAAGAAAACTTTAGTGAACCTGGACCATTATCTCCAGATATTTGCAGGCCTAAACACTAGTAGACATGATTTTGAAACTTCTTTCCACACCCATTGTCACATATAGATCAAATTCCTAAGTAACATTTTATACACAAAATTGACAGTTGAATTCATTACAAAATCATAGGAAAGCAAATACATGTAAGAACACAAGAAAATTAAAATAAACCAACAATCAGGAACCAGTTTCAAAATCTGCATTAGTATAACGAAAATCAAGTTAATAACATGCTCCTTAACAATCACGAAACCTTAATATCTGACTCACGATTTAGCCAATTTGTAAAGGAAAGAGAAGATTGCAATAAACTAAGGAAAGGAAAGAGAAGATTGCAATTGCTAATAGCAGTAAGATGAATAGATGATCAATCACAAACACTTAATTTCTAATCTAAAATGGGAAAGAGAAACGCCATTTCCTCCAGAAAAATTGCTAGTCAATACCATTAGACGGAAGACATATATATACCTCTCTTCTCGCTTAAAACCAAAAAACAACCCATTAACTCTTATATTAAAAACCAGGCATCGTCATCATCGTCATCATCAAATCTAAAACATATTCCATTCAAATAGACGCCAATATACAAAAGCACATAGTATCTACCCAAATGCAAGCAGTTATACTTAGCACATTAAGCCAGATATAAAACCACTCATATTGGGAAAAATAGAAGCCACAAATAAGAACCAGACCGAAACAAATGCAGAGTGTAATAACCAGAATTTCAGAAACAAACTATACTGAAACTCAAGACAAATCTGAAGATAGAAAATGAAGAAGCTGAAGCAAACTGGTTGAAGAAGAAGGGCTAACCATGTTGGTGTCTTGTCCTCAGAGATCAAAACCCTGAGCCTGAGCTGCGCCTCGTACTCTGTATGTGAGGTCGTCAAGGATGGAAGAGAACCAAAACCCTAGCCGAGTTGTATATATATGGAGTCCATGACCGGGTTTCATAAACTTATGGGCTCTTCCGGGTTCCTAGCCTGAAATAAATTGGGTAGAGCAAGTGTGGTCCGGAACTTGGGCTGCTCTGGTCCAATGACTTCTAGGTAATATTTTTTGGGCCTCAGACTTCTAGCTGATGTTAATTATGCACTAGACCAGATAAAAATTATATACCCTTATTGGACCCCAAACAAATATACAACCTTTTTTGAAGAATTTATAAACAGTTTTTACATCAATTTTTTAAATAATGATAATGATTGAATTAAAAAAAATACAATTATGTCTATAGGTCATCAACTTCGACAACTTTATGAAAACAAACATTACCAAGTCTCAAACTTGAGTAAGACGCTTGCTAAGCTACATCGAGTGTAACGTCACCTCCTCACCCAATGATAAGTGGGGATTACAACAAACGGATAGCCCTCCATACCTAGATGAAGAGGCAGCGTTCCACCCGAGGGTAGCTTAGATATGGCACTTGAGTAATGAATAGTCTCATGTTTTGCTGCTAAAATAGGATTTTTTGGATTTTTGGATTTTAATGAGATAAACATAATATATATAAGTTATCACTTAATTAATAAATCATGCTTATATATATTATTTGTGAATTTATATTATGTCTATATTTCTTTTAATATAATAATATGAGAAATGTTATATCTACACCCATTTTCACCCACATCTCTCACACTTTATCTTTTATTAGTATTTTGACTTGGCAATAGGGGTGGAAATAGGCCAGATCAGGCCAAGCCTTATCTAAAATAGGTCAAACCTGCATGACAAAGTCATAACTTAAGCCTGGCCTACCGTAGATCAGAAAATAGACATGGCCTGGCCTGTTTATAAAATCTTGTAAGTCTGGCCTAACCTATTAGCCTATTTAAGCCTGTTAAGAAAGAAGCCAAAAATAGGCATTGGCCTACCAGCCCAAAAATAGGCTTTGGCCTTCAATGCCAAATGTAGGCCAATACCTATTTTTGGAGATTTTAGTTATAAACAAATATTTAATTATATAAAATATAAAAATATAAAAATATAAAAATAATATATATATATTATAAAAATAAATATAAGTCGGCCTGTAGGTCTAAAGGCCAGGCCTTTGATATAGATGCATAACCTATTTAATTAAATATGCTTATATAAAGGCCTTGGCCTGATCTAAATTGCTAAATAGGTCAGGTTAGAGCCTGGCCTACTTCCACCTATACTTGGCAGTCAGCTCAGCTAACTTTTCCCCTAATTTTTGTTCACTAATTTTCTTCATATTTCATTCCTGCTCTATTTCCTTCCTAAAGCTCACTCATTCCCCCCAAGTTCCCCATAGCTCACTCCTTCCTTTTTCCCTCTATTCACGGTGCTGGTCTCCTCCACTTTCTTTATGATGGCACCCTTCACTGAAGCTCTACAGTGAAGCAAGTTAGTGAGTGATGGGTCCGGAGCTAGTTAAGCTCGTTGCCCCCTCTGAAGATCATTCATGGGTGACACATTTTCTGAAGATCGTTCTCGTGGTTGATAAACACAAGGTATAAGGCTAAAAATTTTTTTTTCTTCTATTATATGGGTTAATGTTGCGTTCTATAATATGGGCTATTTGAATTTGTACACACTTGAAGTATTGTGTTCTATTATAGACAATATGATTTTTTTTTTCAATTTTTGTTCAATATAAGTGTGATATGATGTTCAATGGCATTTTGATTTCATTTTTTAGTGAAATGGGCAATCTTCTGGTTTGTTGGAAATATGAATTTAATTTGTAGTAGTTTAATAGGAACAATATGTTAAACTTATGCAAATTAAAAAGAAATAGGTAAACTTGTGCAAATTCCAGGATGATTGATAAGATTATTATTTCTGCTGCAGAGCTTTTCTTATTTCTAATAAGGAAGACTACTTCAATTGTTTCTTGAATAAGGAAAGATCAATAGTCACTGGAGACATCATTAATGCTTAGGGAGAAGGTAGTGTTTACTACAATGAAATTTTTTTTTATTATGATCTAAATGAGTTATATTTAAGCTTTTGCATTCTTTTTTGCAGTTTGGAAGAAATTTTTACGGCCAGTTAATGTTGTTGTGCCCTCCAATGACTTCCATGATCAACCATTGTAGTTGAATTATTTTTTAGTTGATTAATTGTAACAGGAAGAAAATTTTGTAACGAGAGCTCTTGGAAGGTTAGATGTAATGGGTGGAATTGCTGACTACTCTGGTAGCCTTGTATTGCAGGTTTGATCTTTCTATTTGCTTAGGGTTTTCATTTTCCATTGCATTTGATATCATATCTACTAAGCTTCATCGGTCAACTTAACCATGTAATTTTGTAGTTTAATGGTATTATAATTATATAGGCTTCATGCTCTATGAAGTTCATTTTAGTAAGTCCAACTAATGCATCTAGTATAATGATAAGATTTTATTTACTCCTAGAAAATAAAGTTAAATGATATCATTTTGGTAAATTACTTCAAATTCTAAAATAGCAACTATAACATATATGAAGGAGAATTTTTTACACAATTATAGCATTTAAAAGCAAGCAATGAAGTCCAGAAAAAGAGATAGACCGATATTATCACATTAAGCTCAATACTTATCCATCTGTCAAGAACATTATTAATATTAAAAATCCCAAATGCCTTTATGTTTTCATGAATAATGGTCAATTATGAAAATGTTATAGAGCTAGCAAACTGCTCACTCCTTACTTACATCTCTTCTTGTTTCTTTTTGTTTTGTTGTAGATGCCAATAAAAATAACCTGTCATGTTGCTTTACAAAGAATTCGTCCAAGTAAGCACAGATTGTGGAAGCATGCTCAAGCTCGATAGAATGATAGAGGGCATAAATCAACTGTTGTCTTGCAAATTATATGTTCAAAAGCTTGCAAAATTATTAAATAATACTTTCAATAAATAATGACTTAGTCTGAAGTGATAAGTGAAGAATCTTTATGAGAAAATAATTTTTATTGACATGGATATCTTAATTATTTTAGGAATTTCTTTAAATCTTGGAAATAAGAACTGCAGCTCTTGATGTGTAATTTCACTAAATTTGGACTATGTCAGGTATCATATGGCTCGGAATTAAGCAATTGAGGTTCATCCTTTGACATGGATTTGTCTGATTTTATGGATGGAGAGAATTCAATCTCATATGAAAAAGAAAAGCAATACTTTGCTTAAGATCCTTCCCAAAAGTAGGCAACACTTATTCTTGATTTTATATGTATAAGTTATTTATGGCATTCTACTATACTAATAGGATTACTGTTACAGGTGGGTAGCATATGTTGCAGGGGCAATTGTAGCCTTACTGGTCATTCCTCACTTACATCTCTAACTTTGAAATTGATAGTTACAATTACTTCATCATACAAAATAATTGAGAGATAAAGGGATTTTATAATTTGATATGGGAACGACGATATTGAGATAATAGGAAGTTTTATTGGCATGTGTTTACAAGTAATATTGCTTTTTTTATTTTTATCTATATTGTATTTATAATCTTATAACAAAAAAAGAAATGATTTTATGGAAGCAACTTTGTATTGTATTTATAATCTTATAACATTTAACATTGCTTTTTATTTTTATCTGTATTGTATTTGAAGTTGAATGTGCATGAATTGATCAGATCTGCGTTAATGGCTATGGAAGCCTCGTAAGCTACTTGTTTGTTAATGTATAAAAAATGAGATGACATTGCAAATGGCCCATTTCACTGCTAACACTGCAAATCCATGCACCATACACAAATGTTGCATAAATTTCACTACTAACATTAATCACTGTCAAAATATTATATCTTTTTACATTAACAGAAGTCTTGTACTTTGTTTGACATCAAATATCTAAAGTATTTAATATATTTATGGCATATACAACTTGTTCCTACACTTAGACCTCCATGCATTGTGAAGCCTCTGTAAATAATTGTAAACCTACACTCATATAAAATTAAGTGTTGAAGATGGTTGGCTCCACCAATAAAGAGTAGCTGTGGAGTGTGGAGTGTTGTGTATGAGTACTCAAGAAGGATCTCAGGTGCAGAATCTCAGCTCCTCATGCAATTTTCATCCTAATGGACCATGGAAGCGGCAGGGTTCCTACATATAATATAAAGAACATCAAACAAGGATATAATCCAAAGAAAGTATTATTACAAAGCAAAAGTTTCAAGTTCCAGTCCATAGTTTACCCCAAGTTAGAGAAAACTGCTAAATCCAATAATAAATAAGTGAGATACTAAGTAGAAACATTGTCCCCATTACTAGATACATTGTTAAAAAGGTGCAGATTAGTTTTAAGAATGATTTTTAAATGGGCAGAACACCAGAGTAAAGGACATCATATAAATCACAAGCACTAAGAAACTTCTTCACAAGAAACGAGATACACTGTGCTCTAAACAATGGCATCTTTCTAGAAAAAAGGTTTTTCTTTTTATTCATATCAAAAAGTAAATACACATTTTTTCCCTCTATTTGTTTTGTATCGGGAAAGAAGCATGCTTTTTACAAGAGGCATCCAATAGGATTCTAAATTTGGAATGATATTAGCAAATTTTCAAGTGGACTAATGGTTCAAATCTTATTAGAAAAGAAAATGAGGAAACTAATTAATCAGAAAAAGAAACTTACTCTTAAATAGGTGGTTTTCTAGGCTTACCCGAGGCATGAACTCATACACTAGCAACCTTTAATCATCTTCAATGCAATAACCTATAAGTTTAATAAGGTTTGGATGAACTAGATCACCAAGAAAACTTACTTCAATCTATTACATGAACCAAACAAGAAATCAATATCAGAATAGGAGAAATATAGAACTCAGTGACAAATAATAAAAGAAAAAATTCTAACAAAAATCATAAGGAAGAAAAAAAAAAAGATAATCAAAATTACAAACCATCCATTCTTTATGAACCAACCATTCCAACAAAAATCATAAGGAAGAAAAAAAAAATAGATTATCGCAATGAACATCAGTGTAACCCAATACCCATTTTTTTTCTCTTCAACAACCACATCATCTTTCTTCTTCTTCTTCTTCCTCCCCTTTCATTTGCACACATCCCAAGACTTCACCTTACCATTATCAAGACCCAAGCCCATAACTTGCAAACCTTAAGGAGTTAATCCCAAGGCCAAAAAGCAACAACGACAGCGTTGAAGAGCGACGCTAGAGGAAGGTTGAAGAGACAGACGGTGCCGTTGCTCTTTGAGGAAGCCTGAGAGTGACTAGATCGAAAGCCCAAGGAGGACTTCCATGAGAGTGAAAGCAAGAGCAGATTGAGAGTGATGGAAATTTGCGGGAAAATTGGATGGCTGACGTGGTTGCTATGTAAGCAAATAAATTATTAAAATAAATGAGTGTGAGAGCTAAGGGTGTAGATATAACCAGACTGTAATAATATTTAGTCCATAGAAAAATTCAAATTCATTAGTAGCCTGGGACAGGCCAAGTGTAAGGAATTAGGGGTAATCATCCTCTCTAAAAAAAAGTTGTCATATCTACATTTGTACATATGACATAATTACTCATTTTAAAATTTTCTTACTACCTCTATATTTTTTAGGTGCATATTATTTTATCATACTTATTATTTTTTCTAGTTCCCACCTTGACTTGATAATTAATCAGTCATATTCATCGTTTCACCTATAAAATTTTTGTCAATTTTTATGTAAAGGGCTTATTTGAATAACGAAGACGTCATCACAAAAGAATTATAATGCTACGGATCGTCTCTCACATAAGGGGGAGGCCCCACTCATTTGAAGTGGAGCGCACCTACTTAAAGTGGGTCCCTCTCCCTTTATGTGAGAGTGGGTTGCAACTATAATACTAAAAATATTCTTCATCACTAGACATATAATATTATCAATGTAACCCTTAGTCTATACCTTACTATAAGAAATTTCATCTATTCCAAACCATGTGACCCTTGAATTATATTTTATCTTAAGAAATTTTATTTAGCTCAAAATATGTGATTGGAGATAAGTATTTCCCAATAAAGCTAAGTACATGCTAATTAAAGGGTAGATAGAAACTCATTTTCTTTGGGTTACACGTGTATTAGGTAAGAGAAAATGTCGGGAGTAATATATTAGGAAAATTCTACACTTCCTTTAAATTATTATTATTTTTTTGGAATTTCAGCCTACTCTTAAAATTCTTACGTGTCTTTTTTTGAGAGGTCTCTAAGTGAGATATTTCCTTCTTCACACTTGGAGTTTCAGCTAAATTCTTGCCCAACCCAAGTCATCACCATCCAGACGCTTTCTTCTTTGTCTCCTTTAGAACGCATGGTCACCATAAAAAAAAATTTTGCCGTTCAAGTTGCTATTTTTCCTCCTTATTACCGTTCAACTAGTGTTTTTCACCACTCTGCAGGTTGGGTTCTGGAGTTTTGGTTTTTCTATTACTTTCCCATCTCCTCTTAAGTTTTTCTTTGGCCCAGTGAGGATTCCTCTCTGCTGAATTTCCTTCTGCAGATATGAGTTTAAGTAAGCCTTATTTATTTTCCCCCCTTTCCTCACCCTTTAACTGGTTGCATTTCCCTTGCTCTCTGTAACTCGAGGCTGGCTGGATGCAATCAATTCGAGGATGTGGTGGGTGGTGAACACTTGAAATTGCTCCTTCACGTTACTGTATACCCTGGTGCCAGCCACTGTTATGTAGGAATGTGATTCTCTCCCAAACAGCTTCCAATGTGATTACCCTGAAACAATTAGGTATAATACTTAACTTCATAATGTGGGATTTCAAATCCTTAGAGAAATAGTAAAAAGTAGCTCCTTGCCACCTTGGTTTAATTCATGGCAAGTAAATATCTTGACTAAATTTTCATTTCACCATGATGAATAGAGAAAGGGCATATCCAAGAAAATTTCATCTAGTCTAGCTTCCAGGGACCATTTAAGTGCCAATGGCCAATTAGAATAATTGAGTGAAATCAATCTCTCAAAAAGAGGTGAGTAGATCCTCGTACTCTTGGGTACATGTATTTACATTATAAATTATAATTATTATGAGTATAATAAGTCTAAGTGGTACCTAATATTTATATTCTTTTAATTTCTTAGCTCTTTGAACTTCTTAAGTTTTATTGTTATTAAAATCTACTATGATGTTCATGGAGAATATAGTTTGAAAAAAAAAATTTGATAGACATTTATCCTTCTTGCATAAACATACACCTATAAGACATATATCATCCCTTTTAAATTTCTACATGTGCATGTTTTCACTTTGACTCTTCTAATAAATTTTCTTTTAGATTTATAAATGTTACAAGTACTTATAATTTATATAAATAAAAAGGGTTTTACTAAGTGTGATTATGAACTAAATTAATGTATTGTATTAAATTTTTGTTATGTCAATTTTAGGTACTCGAATATTTAGTGAATTATTGTTTTTTTCGTTAAATGATCTATAGAAGTGAGTTCAAGGTGAATAAAGCTTTTGGGTAGATCCTTAGTTACTTCTGTAAGAAAATCCTACATGCACCGAGTATATAGATTGTCCATGGACTATATTAGAAAGTATAAGGAATTATATGGAACGGGTACTTGATTAACATTCGTGATTTGAGCTCACCTTGAATGTATATTTATATAATGATAATTATTTGATGGTGTTTCCTATGAGAAGAGCGAGGGAATACATCCTCATTAAATTAATTTATTTGATTGTTCATGTGCAGATTCAATGTTTATTATGATATATATGTATGCAGCTTACATAACATGATATTAATAGTTTTATGTGTTATATATGGAGATGTGTATAATTTCCCATTGTCCATTTAATTGCCGCATGCAAATGTCATCTGCAAATTTTGAGTCATTGATTCATTATTTGGATTTATATTATAACTACTATGGAAGTATTTCTATTAAGCCATTTCATACTAGTTTATAAAGAGCTAAAGTAAATGCTTTGATTTGTAAATATCATTCATACCAATTTTAGATTTTCAAGGCATAAATGATTTCTCAAATGATTTCTCATGATGTGTGTGTGTGTGTGTCCATTTAATTGCCGCATGCAAATGTCATCTGCAAATCTTGAGTCATTGATTCATTATTTGGATTTATATTATAACTACTATGGAAGTATTTCTATTAAGTCATTTCATACTAGTTTATAAAGAGCTAAAGTAAATGTTTTGATTTGTAAATATCATTCATACCAATTTTAGATTTTCAAGGCATAAATGATTTCTCAAATTATTTCTCATGATGTGTGTGTGTGTGTGTGAACTTGTAGTTGGAGTATGGGATTCTTCTCACTGAGTCTTGTGACTCACTCATCTTTAATTTTTTTTTTAAAATAAGGCTACGACATCTTAACAATCTGATCTTTCAACTATGCAAGAACCAACCAGTTGACGATGGGTGGGTTTTCCATTTTGTTAATCGAATAACTTTTTGAATTGATGTTGGACAGTTGAACATGGCTTGCATAGCAATATTAGATGTGCCATGTTTATTTTGTTTGAAATGTTTTGTTTATCGACTTTGAGTCAAACTAATAATGGTGTTTAGTTACTTAACAGTTGTGTCTTAGCTATGGATGCTTATTTTGTCAGATGGTGGGCCTGTCTACCATTTCTGTAATGTTGTTGTATTATGAAAATATTTATATTTTTGAGGACATGCTATCAACATTTCATTAATTTTCCACATAATTAGTGTGTGGTTGGGAAATTTTGAAATTCATTTTGTTTTACTAATGATTATAAGGTTTTGCATGTTTTAAAGTTCAGACTTATAGGGTACTACTTTACTATAATTTCTTACATTGGCCACATACCAAAAATTAGAGCGTGACAAGATGTATCAAATTTTTAGAAATTTATGCCTATCAAATAAATAAATTTATTGACGCAAATCTCTAAAAATGAACTCTTCATATTAGAACATCCTTTCTATAATCTCCTTCACATAGTATATGACTAGAAGTTGAAATTTTACTATTGAGATTACTTTTACTTAGATCTTCATTTTCCTTATTTTGTAAATTACGGGTGGAATAAGATAAAATTATACAAGAAATGGTTCTATTGAAGGAAAGTGGGTATGGAAAGTTCTTGAGGCATCAAATTCTCCCATTAATAAGAATGATGCATTTGTTAAATTATTTAATCAACAATAACTTTTTTCATTTAATTAATTTAACTATTTTTATTATATATTTATTAATACATGCATTATGTACTAGAAACTTTTGAAGCACTTGCCACGCAAGGTTTCTAAGGTACGGAGTTGCTCTTCCCCTCCATATTAAAGAATAATTACAAGTCTATAACCAAATAATATATATATATAAAGGGATGTATCAAATGAAATATATGGTTTAGTATGAGAAGAAAGAGAAACAATGATCGTTAGATTAGAAATTAATGACTCATATTGTTCATTAAAAATCACGTGCATGTGATCACTCATTAAAAATGCATGTATCACTCACGTGACTTTTAATAAGTAATCTGAGTAATTAATTTTTAATCTAATAATTATTAATTACTCATTTCACCTATCATAATAAACCAGATATCTCATCAGATACACCTATATATATATATATATATATATATATATATATATATAATTACATGACTGACATTACAGAAATTATTGTCTATCAGATACAATACTAATTATTAGAAAAACAAAAACAAAAAGAAATTGATGCCTGTGAAGTTGAATAAATCTCTTGATTAGTCACGAACCAGAGAGTTTATTAAAATGGTGGCCTCGTCTCCTGTCGGAACTGCATCATCTGGTAAAACACATAAACATCAAATTCTAAAAATTTCACTGTTTCTAAGAATTCATGGTGATTTAAACTTCTGAGTAAATGGATTCTAACATTTAAACCAGTATATTTCACCTGGGATTGAAGCTGGTAAGTGGGAGACGATGTTACCAATGATGCCTTTACCACCCCCATTACCCGCCTCTGTTTTCACTTGTTCATTTTCTTCATCAACTTTGATTTTCTTCTTTTCCTTCTCCTCCTTTTCCTCCACTTCTTCACCTTCATTTTGACGAATCAAATTGGAAATCAGATTGTTGATGAGCCCTCCCCCTCCACCATGGCCTCCATCATCTTCAGCAGCAACTTCCTCTGTTTTAGATACCCCATTTCCATTATCATGCTTTGTAACTTCCTCATTTCCTCTGATTTTCTCATCTTCCTTGTGCTCATTTTCCACCACTCCTTCACCTTCACTTTGATGAAAGAAACTGGAAATGAGATTGTTGATGAGCCCTCCTTCTCCATCATTTTCAGTCCCTCCACCATCAACGAAAAGTTCCTGTGTCTTAGAAACCCCATTGCCTCTGGTTTTCTGATCTTCCTTGTGCTCATTTTCTACCACCTCTTGACCTTCACTATGATCAAAGAAGTTGGAAATCAGATTGTTTATGAGCCCTCCTTCTCCGCCATTTTCAGCCCCTCCTTTTCCTCCATCGGCAGCAGGTTCCTCTGTCTTAGATACCTCATGTCCATTATCATGCTTTGTAACATCCCAATTTCCACTGATTTTCTGATCTTCCTTGTGGTCATTTTTCACCACTTCTTGACCTTCATTTTGATGAAAGAAATTGGAAATCAGATTGTTGATAATCCCACCTTCTCCACCATTTTCAGCCCCTCCTTTCCCTCCATCAGCAGCTGCAGGTTCCTCTGACTTAACTACTCGATTTCCACGATCACGCTCCCTAACTTCCCCTGTTCTGAGACTCAGGGGAGTGACCATGGTGGATATCAACCTATTAATAAGCCCACCACTTCCTTTAGCTTCTTCATCTATTGCATCACCGGGTTCTTCTTCTTCAACTCCACCTTTACCGAAAAACCCAGCTTCCATTTCTTCACTATACCCATCTTCTGCACTGAGATTCAAAGAAAGAAGCATGGCTTCGCCTTCTGTAACACCGTCTTCCATCTCTGTAATTTTTAGGAGTTTAAGTTCAAGAATCTATCTCTGAGAGAAAAATAGATAAGTTTCCGAATATGATGATAATAATAATATATATGGGACTATGGGAGACAGTTGAGGAAAGAAAGGGAACGAAGAGCCAAATGTTAATCTTTTCTTAAAGAGAAGTCAAGCTTTATTACACGTACTTCATAGACATTGCTCTTTGAAAAGCTTAAACCAATGAAAGTAAGACACGTGATGTAACACTAAGCATTTGAGGAAGGTCCCAACATAGATATAGTCGGTCGGGTCAAGATCTCTTTGGACTTTGTAGCCACCCTGCTCTCTTTTTCCTAATGGGTATATTTAATATTTTATAAATTAATTTTTTTAAATAAATTTACTTTATAGATTAAAATAATTATAAATAAAAATATTTAATCAAGCCAAAAGTAAGTTTTAATAAATCTTATTAACAATTTTGCATAATATAATTACTTTAAAGGCATATCAAAAGTACCAAATCTAAGGTTTTCATAAACAAGAAAATCTTGTTATAATAGTGCTCATGTAAGCATCAAATCATAAAGCCAGATGAATAATAGATCATTTTTAATTTATTATGATCATTCGTGCGCACATAAACAATTATAATAATTTTAACAAAAAAAATAACTTAACATCATTGTTCGTTCGCGTATAAATAATCACGTTTGAGACATAACCAATTATATTATTAAACAACATGACAAAATTTAAGCCTCAAATCTCAAACCTTTTAAGTTTTAATGTTTCATAG
>JASKGM010000009.1:1629352-1654899 GCA_034509205.1 Ceratonia siliqua
CTTTCGGCTACTGGACTCTCGCCATCTAGGGTGCAGCACTCCACCGCTTCGCCTAGCAGCACGACGCTTGTATTGCTTTATAACAATATTTGATTAATTTATCCGTGTTTTATGCCCAATTAGAAATAATTTATATCATGGTACAACCATCTTAGGTCATTAAATAGGTTTTAATATAATTTTTTTGAATAATTTATGAAAGTCCTTAGATTCAAATCTATGTGTCTCTAGAAAATAACAATAATTTGTAGGACAGTATGATACAATTACATTAGTGCCTATTATTGTCATAATTACTCTTCATAATTATCTATGAATGTTCAAATTCCAAAAAAAAAAAAATTGTTCACAAACAATTCTTTATATTTTTCATAATAATGTGTGTATATATATATATATATTTATTTATTTATTTATTTATAATAACTATGAATGTAACATTTTATTTCAGTATATATCTTTAAAAAAAATACAATCACACTCACAATAATAGATAATTAGGAGATATATCACACTCCTTATAGAGTTGTTTAATGTCTTTGTATGTGTTTTTTTTAATTCTTATATAATTTAGATTGGTTTAAGACGTAAATTAAGTTTTAAAATATTTGATTCCTAAGTTTATCCATGAATTTCTTATAAAATTTGAAAAATCGACTCCTATAATTATCAATGAGAAATTTAATTTGTTTTATCACAAAAAATGTAACTATATGTAGCTTTGGAATGTTTTGGTATATTGGTCTAACATATAATTTAAGAAAATAAAAATAATGAATAGAAAATAGAAAATTAATAAATAGTATATAAATGTTTGAAGATTTACAATTATTTACAATATAATTAATTTTAAAATAAAAATAACCTAATAAATCCCATTACATCAAACTATATACAATTATTCACTATTTTAAATAATCTTTTCCTCATATTGTCTTTTCTCAATTTAAAATAAAAAAATTAATTCAAAAAATCTAATAAAATTGTGCATTTATAATGAATAAAATATTCATAAGACATTATTATTTTCACTAAATAACATGAGTATCTTGTATAAATAATTTTATATCATCACTTAGAATTCTTCAAAAGATTTGTCTAAGTTACACCCCTACCTCACTTTTTTTTTTATATTTTTTTATGTTTTTATGTTTTTTTTTCAAAATTTTTTAAAATATTTTTCAATTTTTTAAATTTTTTTACTATTCATCCATAATTTTTTTTACTATTTATTTGTAACTTAAAAAATTTTACAAAAAATACAAAAAGATCTTCAAAAATTTTTAAAAAAATTTATGATATAAAACTTAATTAATTAATTTTAAAAAATAATTTTTTAAAAAAAATTAAAAAAATATAAAAAAAATTAAAAAATATCCTACCGCCCACTGTAAGTAGATAGTAATACCCTTCTTCAAATATAAGATGTTGGAAATTAGTAAAAAAAGTTAATTTAATAATATATACAATAATATCTTATTTTTCCTATAAAAATGAAAATTATTATATGAAAATTACCTTGCAGAAGGCATTATGTCACCTAAACTAATTCTTCTATCTCCAATTATCTTTTTTATAGTTTCTATCATTCTCTCCCAATTTCTTTCCCTCGATTTTGATTTTTACATCAACTCGGGCGAGGGTCCACATCTTCTCCACCATCCAATAAAGTTTTGTAATTACTTAAATAATTAATTATTATTTTCGTTCATGACTGAGGAACTCTCAAATCTCAATCAATTGTTAAATAAATAAATTTAACTTCTTTTATTTAAATTTAATAAATTTGATAAATAAAAAATCATCCCATCATTTGTTTTTGTTTGATTTCGCAGCTCGCTAACTTTGGAATCGCGTATTTTCGTCCTCCACGGCTTCCTCCTTTGCCGTCTCTCTCATCCTCGTACCATCTCTTTGATTGATTCTCATTAAATATAACAAAGATACAACCTTTACTTCCCTTAAACTAATCCAACAAACTCTTCTCGGTTCTCTCTCTAGGGTTTCGACACTCTCAGTGACCAGGAAGAAATAGGAAGCTCGTCTTACCAGAATTGTAGGGTTTATGTTCTTTTTCTTTCTTTTCTTTTATGGGAACTTGATTGCATAAGAGGGTGAGTACTTTCACTCACTGTGATCGAGCAAGTTTCAATTTTTGGTCTTATACGAAGGATATACTTGTACTCTGCGCAAGGAGGATCGTTGTTTGACAGTGGAATTGGTAGTCAATTTCCTTTGCCTACCGTCTACCAAGGTTTGCAACTCTTCTACGCTTTTGTTCTTGCTTGTCCAGTGTTCAATTCATCTGGGTCTGTCTTGTTTCTCGCTTCAAGCACAACCACGACTTTGTTAAACTTCTTGGGATAATCTTTAATTTCGGGGAATATTTCTTCAATTATTGTGTAACTTCTTTCTTCAGCCAGTGCTAAACTAGGGAGGAGCAATGAAATTATTGTTAATTTGGGCTATCTTCTAAGCCTATTGTAGTCGAAGAAGATGGGAATTTTGCCTACTTTGTCCACTGATGTCATAATCTTTTTCTCGTGCTGTACGTGGGGCTTCATTGGATTGCTATTTGAATGATGCAGGTTAAAGGATTATAATTACTGACAAACTAAGCTAACCGTGGGCTATAGAGATTCTTCTGTGGCGAATGTTGCTTGATGCTTAATGATAGTTGCTATGGACTTGAATGCCTCACCGGTTCCAGAGGAAGATGAGGAGACTTTTGAAGGGCATATAGAAGAGTTCACTGCACGAGAAGAACACGTAGAAACTGCAGTTGACATAGCACGCCGGGTACTCTTTCCTCTCGTCTTCTTTTTTTCTCGCTTTTGACATGTCATGTCCGTCTAAGTAGGCTAGCGTGCTTGTTGCCCCGGACTACTTTGATGACAGTTTCTCATTCATCGGGATGAAGTTATTTTTGTAGATTTTTCATTGGTTTAAGTTGAGACCTGCATTTTGATTGATCATATCAGTGCTTAACTTGTCTGTATCCTTGGTCATAATAAAGAAATATATATTTTCCTGCAAAGTTGGTAGTCTTTCTCTTCCAAATACTGGATTCAGTTCTTAAATAATATTGTAAATTTGGCAACTATCACCCGTGGCCTGAAAAAAGATTGAAATATTTAGGTCAAATGCACTTTTCGTCTCTTAATTGTGCATGAAGTTTCACTTTCCTCCCTTAATTTTTATTTGTTCCAATTTCGTCATTTATCTTTCAAATGTTATCAATGTTTTCTCTAGACCTAACTCCGTGAGGATCACTAATGGAATAATCTGATGTGTCATTCTATGTGTGTAGGAATATAGGATATTACATTAGAGATTCTTATGGAATCAGGGATGAGGAACACATTGACGATATTTTGAAAGATAAAGGACGAAATTGGAACCAATAAAAGTTAATGGACAAAAGTGAAACTTCATGCAAAGTTAAGGGAGGAAAAGTATATTTGGGCCAAATATTTATTATAATAATTTGATTTAATAGCTGTTGGAAACTTGGAAGTAATTAAATTATATATGTTTTCATAATAAAAAACTACACCAATAGCTGGCATATGCTACAACAGAGTTAGTAAATGACTCTAATAAACAGCCTTTGAACATGCATGGATTCATGTAAGTTCATTGGTACTTGCTGGAGACTTGAGAGCATAAGCTTATTAGAAGTTGAGCATGAACTGGCTTATTATTTGCAGAGTGGATCATGGAAATTGCCTTAAAAACTTCATTCAACTGTCTTCTTATATAAAAGGAAAGTTTTGATAAATTCAGTGCTGCCAAATGTTTTCTGCTGAGTTTTAAGTGATACACAGAATACTCAAGCAAATATCAGTTGACACTTCTAGGGATGCTTAGACACTGCTGTTGAACCACATTCAACACAGTTGAATGCTCTCTCAGTTTGTAGAAGTTGGTCCTAAGTTTTGAATAGCACAACTCTTTTCTCCCTTTCTCTCCTTGCCCGTCTCCCCATTCACTAACACACAGTTAATAGGCAGATAGTAGTTGATAGCTCCTTTTAAAAACAGTAGAAAAAGAAATATTTACAATCTGAATAAGTAGATATTGGCTATAATTACTTGTAATCAAAACTTATTCAAGTCCCCAACAAGGTTTTTTTTGGCCATCCAATTGTATCTAAGTACACATGTTCCACTAATTCTTTGGCCTCCATTAGTATTCAAAATGTTTTTTTAACATTTGTTTTGATTAATACATAATTGCTGGATTCCTCCTTTTTTTTAGGAGCGTGAAGAAAGAAAAAGACGATTGAAAAGAGAACGTTCAGATGACAGGCCTGTGCATGTATCACCATCACCTGGTTATGATCAGCTGTTTCATACAAAGACCCTTAAATTGTATGATAAAAATAAGCTTCCTCCAGGTAAGGAGGTTTTTTTTTTTTCCTTAGTCAACTTTCTACATGACAGTGGTAATTAGTAATGTGATTATATTCTAATATAATATGTTCACATGATGCTATAGTTCACAGCAATGTAAAATTCACATAATTATTTGTTTTGGAAATTCTATTACTTGCAAAAATTCTATAATACTAATTACTATATAATTATTGTTAAGAGTCTGTAATTGCATTTGTACTTCTGAGAATTTCTTGTGCAATTGTTCTCGGAATGTTGGACATTCTTACCTTTGAATCCATCTAATTTCTTAACCTTTCCCAAAGAATTGCAATATATGCAGTTGTATACCTCTGAATCCTGTAACATATTATGACAATATGACTTCAATTTACTTCTGCCATTTATATAGTAAAGTAATTTAACCCTGTACTGACCATGGAACCATTAACATGAAAATTATTATGTGTTGCCATATGTGGCAACAATTGGACCTTTTTACAAAATACAAATGTTTTGTCTTAAAACTAATTGTCAAAGAATTATAATATATTGAAGCCTCATAATGGTCTTTTATATCTTAATACAGTTTCATCCTTATTTTGAACTACCTCTGGAGGATTTATTACATATAATGTGGTATTTGCTTCTAACCTTTTTCTTTTGGGGTAAATATGGCTTAATTATTAACCAGAAGTTCTACACAGTTTACAAATTTTAAGAACTCTAAAATATTATTTTCATTGAAAGAGTTTGGGTTGGGGAATAATAAAGCTGGCCAGAAAAGTGAATACATTATATTGAATGATTTCCACACTTTTGAAATGCGGATGGATAGATACTTTATGCTTTGCTTTAGTAGCATTGGAATTATTGATGGCTATACATTTAAGTGAAAACATAATCCTGTATTATCATTCTATTCTTTACATGCAGGGTGGTTGGATTGCCCTTCATTTGGTCAGGAAATTTGTTGCATGATACCTTCTAAGGTTCCGCTTGGTGAATCGTTCAATGACTGCATTGCTCCTGGTAAAAGATACTCATTTAAACAAGTGATACATCAACAAAGGGTTTTAGGAAGAAAAGTAAGTAGGATTTATTCAAAAAAATGTTGTGTCTGGTTTAGTTTGAGTAATGCTACTCACACAACACACATCCACTAAAAAAACACAACTGGGTGTGCAGACCATTGATTTAATAAACGGTCAGCCATCCAATAGTTTTCATAGGTAGTTGTTGTTGTGTGTTTGTGTATGTGCGCTTTTGGGTGTGGGTTTGTTGTGTGAGTTGCATTATTCTTTAGTTTCAACTCTGTTTCTTCTGCTTCTTTGTCTTCCATGCACAAAATTCCCTTGTGGAGTGTCATTGGTTTTTTCTTCTATTTTGAGAGTAGGAGTAACCTAAAATAAATGAAAGGAATTCCTAGGTTTGTAGCAAAAAAGAAAAAAAGCATCCCTTGATGGAGTTGGTTACACAAATGTGTAAAATGCTCTATTCTATAGTAAAGGATTTTGTTGTTTTGACTTCCTTTTGACAATTTTTGACAATATATTCTTTTGGTTTGCAGCTTGGTTTGGTGATTGATTTGACAAATACTTCTCGATACTATCAAGTGTCCGATCTAAAGAAAGAGGGTATCAAGCATGTTAAGGTTTGTAGTTTGCAAATTCCAACTGAAGGTTTTCTAATTTTGTCTTTGAATATATGGCTCCTGGACCTAGTTCTTGTTCTTATATACAAAGATCATTTTTGTGGTTTAGATTCAATGCAAGGGGCGTGATTCTGTACCTGATAATTTGTCGGTGAATCAGTTCGTCTATGAGGTTTGTTTCTTTCTTAACTGCATTCTTCTAGTTTTCCTGTGTTATTTTGAAGAATTTGGCATTTGTTTTTGTAGTGTGTTGTGTATTATATCCTAGTGGCATTTTTGTTATTCTGTATAGCTCCAGTATTAGGTTGTATAGCATTACAGGTATTATAGTCTTTTCATATTTGGGTCTCTCTTGTACATAGGGTTTTCCCTTAGTTCCCGTTTGTAACTTTGAGATCAGAATATACGCAGCTGCTTTTGCTCCTTCCTGGTTCTATTTCTTCTCCTACATCTTCATGGTATCAGAGCTAGATCCAAGGAAGGTTGTGCGCATTTTCTTCTCTGAGGCGTTCATTTATCACGCCATTTTTTGCTGTGGTTTTTTTCTTCTGAGGCTTTTGTTCCTGTGTCTGGGGCGTCGTCAGCCAGCTTTCAAGGCTTAGTCACCGTTGACCCAGAGTTCTGGTGGCTGGTGAAGGTCCGGTGTAGCCCTCCAGCACCTCTCCTGCTGTTGTTTCACTCATTTTTGCCTCTGCTGTTCCAGTTTTTGTTGCTTGGTACTGTGGCTGCGTGAAAGGGAGTTTTTTTGGGTATTGTGAGGTGCATTCTTACCTTCTCTTACTGCTTGCATCTCTTCTGTTGTGGGCTTTTTTTGTGTGGGGTATTTACTGAGCATATCCTTGTATTTTTGTGAAAATGTCTGAAGTTAATAGTGGGAGTGATAAGGGGGTAAGTCAGACTCCTGGAAACACCAATTTTGGTGTAGGATTTTTTAATACTCCCTCTGAAAATCCATCACTTTAGATTAGTTTCAAGAAATTAGATGGAACATATTATCTTGTTTGGTCAAGAGCTTGTACTCTTTCCTTTATTGCTAGGCGTTTGTATGGGTATGTTTGTGGGAGGAAAAAGAAACCTGCAAATACAGATCCTTCCATTGATCAATGGGAGGCTGAGAACTCCCTAGTAATGACTTGGTTGATAAATTCCATGGAGTATGAAATAGGTGAAACATACATGTTTATTGATACTGCTGAACAGATATGGAAGGTAGTGAGTGAAACTTTTTCCAAGGTTGGACACCATGCCATTACTATGAACTCCGTAAAAGGGTTCATGAGTTGAAACAAGGGAAAAGAACTGTTTCACAGTATTTTAATGAGTTGAACAGTATTTGGGAAGAGCTTGATTATTATCAAAATCTGCAAATTTCTAAATCTGAGGTTATTGGTGAAATTAGGAAGTTAAAGGAGGTGGAAAGGGTTTAAGATTTTCTTGCAGGATTAAATGTGGAATATGATCAACTGAGAACTCAAGTTCTTGGAAGGGAACCATTTCCTACTCTCAGATAGGTATACTCCTACATTCAACAAGAAGAAAGTAGGAGGCACTCCATACTTACTCCTGCCCTTGTGGATAGATTAGCCCTTAATACCAGCATTTCCAAGAAGTCCAATGATCACTTCCTTCAAATGAACAAGTGGACAAGGATAGTTTGAAGTGTGAATACTGCGAGAAGATGAGGTACACTATGGAGTATTGTTGGAAGCAAAAGGGTAAACCTAACAGAGGTCGTGGTGGCAAGAAGTTTAGCTCGCCTAGACCACATGCTAATTTCTCTGATGCTGCTTTTCCTTCACAATATGGTGATAGTTTCTCTACAGAATAGCTGAAAACACTCAGGCTTTTGCTGACCAAGCTCGATTCATCATCATCATCATCATCTAAGGGTGATGCTCCCACATCCACTTCAAATTATGCACACTCAGGTACATCTATTTCAGCTCTAAATGTTGTCACTTCCTCTAGAGGCAAACCTTGGGTAATTGATTTGGGTGCCTCAGATCATATGACTGCAGATGTCTTTCACACATATTCACCAGCTTCAGGGCATGAGACAGTGAGAGTTGTTGATGGGACTCTATCTCCAGTCTTGGGGAGAGGTTCACTAAAATGCAATCCTTCCTTAAATCTGTCCTTAGTTCTTCATGTGCCCGAGTTTTATAATAATTTGCTTTCTATTAGTTCTATCACAAAAGATCTAAACTGCAAAGTCACTTTCTTCCCTTCACATTGTGTCTTTCAGGACTTGAAGATGGAGGAAGTGATTGGCAGTGGTGCAGAATGGCTTATATCTCTTGGAGGATAGTTGTGGAACTACACTAATGTCTTATTGTGGGTCTGGGTCAGCAGACTCGATTTGTTTCAAACTTGATGCAGTGGCATAGACGATTAGGGCACCCTTCTTTTGTTGTGTTGGAAAAAATGAGACCTGATCTATTTAAGACATGTAATAGAAATAGTTTAGTTTGTGATGCTTGTGCTTTTGCTAAACATAGTAGAAACTCTTATCCTCCCAGTGATAATAAAAGTTATGCTCCTTTTATGTTAATTCACTCTGATGTTTGGGGGTCGTAGACATATTACTTCTTTATCTGGACATAAGTGGTTTGCTACTTCTATTGACTGCTTTAGTTGCACTACATGGGTGTACTTGATGCATTCAAAGAATGAAGTGTTCGCTTGTTTTAAGAAATTTCTTCCTATGATTCAGACTCAATTCGATGCCAAAGTCAAATTTCTAATAAGTGATAATGGGTTGGAGTATAAGAATAATGAATTTCAAAATTTCTTAGATGAATGTGGCATAATCCATCAAACTAGTTGTGTCAATACTTTTGCCCAAAATGGAGTAGCTGAAAGAAAAAACAGGCACTTGTTGGAAGTTGCCAGAGCATTGATGTTTTCTATGAGTAGTTCCCAAGGCATATAAGGGTGAGGTTGTTTTATCAACTGCTTATCTTATCAACCGGATGCCTCTGAGAATTTTAGACTTTAAATCTCCTCTTGAACTTCTTTAGGGATTTATTTCTTATGTGGTTCTGCCTAAAGTGTTTGGGTGTGTTTGCTTTGTCTAGGATTATAGACCAAATGTTGGGAAATTGGATCCAAGAGCTCTTAAGTGTGTCTTCATTGGATACTCTCCAACACAAAATGGTTACAAGTGTTACCATCCACCAACTAGGAAAGTATTTGTGAGTATGGATGTTATCTTTCGTGAATAAGAGCCATATTTTCCTCCAAATCAATCACCTTCTCAGGTGGAGAATCATGGGTTGGAGGAGGTGTTGATTCCCACTCTATCTCCTTCCTTGGTCTATGCAGGTTAGGGGGATGAGAATACTTCCAGTTAGGGGGAGGGAATACTTCTAGTTAGGGGGAGGAGAATATTCCTAGTTAGGGGGAGTAGACTGATAAGGAAGAAAGACCACCTCACTGCCATTGATCCCACTCTGCCCTGCAAAGAGTTACCTTCTTCCTTAATTAATGGTGAATCTAATGTTCCTATTGCCCTGAAAAAAGGGATCAGAAAGTGCACTCAACATCCTATATCTAATTTTGTTTCATATAATAACTTATCATCTTCCTATAGAGCTTTTGTTTCTGCCTTGTCTACTACTCATATTCCACAGGATTGGAGGGAAGCACTTAATGATCCTAAATGGAAAGCAGCCATGTTAGAATAGATGAATGCCTTGAAAAAGAATGGCACATGGGAATTAGTTCCCCTTCCTTCAGATAAAGAAACAATTGAGTGTAAATGGGTATTCACCATAAAGCTCAAAACTGATGGATCTATTGAAAGATACTAGGCAAGGCTAGTTGCAAGGGGTTTTACTCAGACCTGCAAAGTAGATTATGAAGAAACTTTTGCTCTTGTTGCCAAGATGAATACAATTCGGGTTCTTCTATCATGCGCTGCAAATTTTAGCTGTGACCTACAACAACTGGATGTGAAGAATGCCTTCCTTCATGGAGATTTGGACGAGGAGGTGTATATGAACATTCCTCCAGGTTTCTCTTGTCAAGGAATGGAAGGGAAAGTGTGCAAACTAAAGAAATCTCTGTATGGTCTAAAATGGTCACCAAGAGCTTGGTTTGACAGGTTTAGTAAGGCCATGATTGGGCTTGGCTATAAACAAAGTAATGCAAACCACACTTTGTTCTTTAAAAGGAATGATAGGAAGATCACTATTCTTATT
Source organism: Ceratonia siliqua (assembly GCA_034509205.1). NCBI lineage: Eukaryota > Viridiplantae > Streptophyta > Magnoliopsida > Fabales > Fabaceae > Ceratonia > Ceratonia siliqua. The sequence continues at coordinate 1,639,585 of JASKGM010000009.1, forward strand.
GTCGATGTGGATGATATAGTAGTGACAAGGGATGATGCTAAGGAAATGGAAAATCTAAAGGCTAGTCTTTCTCAAGAATTTGAAATCAAGGACTTGGGAATGTTGCACTATTTTCTGGGAATAGAAGTTGCTCACTCCGAAAAAGGCATTTTTGTCCATTAGAGGAAATATATGCTAGATCTTCTTCAAGAGAGTGGTATGTTGGGGTGCAAACCAGTGGAGACTCCAATCGTGGAGAACCATTATGTTGAGAATAGTGTTGGAGATACAGTTGATAGATGGAGATACCAAAGACTGGTAGGCAATCTTAATTTATTTATCACATACTAGACTTGATATTACCTATGCAGTGAGTGTTGTAAGTAGATTTATGCACCATCCTCATTTGTCTCATTTGGAAGCAGTTTTTCGTATTTTGAAATACCTGAAGTCATCTCCCGAAAAGGGATTGTTATTTGCTAGACATGGACATATAAAGGTAGAGGCCTATGCAGACACTGATCATGCAGGTTTTATTAATGATAGAAGGTCTACTACGGGTTACTGTACTTTTCTTGGAGGGAATTTGGTTTCTTGGAGAAGTAGGAAACAATCTGTGGTGGTTAGATCTATTGCAAAGGCTGAGTAATGAGTATAAGGCCATGTCTGAAGGGGTTTGTGAAGTTCTCTGTTTAAGGAGACTAGTTCAAGAATTTGGAGTATATGATGGATCTTCTATGGTCTTGTTCTGTGATAATAAAGCTGCCATAAATATTGCTTATAACTCAGTTCGGCATGATAGAACCAAGCACATAGAAATTGATAGGCACTTTATTAAAGAAATGATTACAAAAGGTACAATTAGAATACCTTATGTCAAATCAGGAGATCAACTTGCGGATGTTCTTAGAAAGGGTATTTCTAGTAAAGATTTTCATCTATGTATTTGCAAGTTGGGCATGAGAGATATCTATGCTCCATCTTGAGGGGGAGTGTAGTGTGTTGTGTATTATATCCTAGTGGCATTTTTGTTATTCTGTATAGCTCCAGTATTAGGTTGTATAGCATTAAGGGTATTATAGTCTTTTCATATTTGGGTTGCTCTTGTACATAGGGTTTTCCCTTAGTTCCCATTTGTAACTTTGAGATCAGACTATACGCAGCTGTTTTTGCTCCTTCCTGGTTCTATTTCTTCTCCTAAATCTTCAGTTTTCTCTTTCTATATTACGTAAGCATTTATTTCTTTACATGAATAAACATCGCTATTACAATAGTGACATGCTCCGAAGTGGGGGTTCCATATACTTTTAGAAGTTTTTTATTTGGTGTTTTGAATTTGAAGGTTTTTTGTCAGCAGTTTCCCTATATTAATTCATATAAGAAGCTAAGTGAAACCTAAAGTTGATTTTCTAGTCAATATTAGATGTTTAGTGAAATTAATTGGTATACCATCTGGTCTTTTCTTTTTTGTTAATTGCCATTATGATTTTAATTAATTGGTTTCTTATTTTTATATGAAAAAGTTGCTTATTTATTGGTATTGTTTAATATTTATAGGAATACGTGTGGTTGCATGCCCCTCACCATTTTGTGTCTGTTTGAGAGTGAACTTTTTAAAGAAAAATACAAAGTCACAAGTGCTTTGTCCTCTTTAAATAAAGAACTACTAACTTTCTTCTCAATTGTTATAGCAACAGAGTTTTGTTCATAAGTCTTTAACCACATGACTATTTCCATTCCAGGTTACACAATTTCTATCACGTCAAAAACACTCGAAGAAATATATACTTGTCCATTGTACACATGGGCATAATCGTACAGGATACATGATCATCCACTATCTTATGCGTGCTATGTCAATGTCTGTCACTCAGGTCCGTTGTGGCGTTACCTTATGATTGTATCTCTCTCTGTAAGATATTGCTTGATGCTCCAGCATTATTTTGTTGATTTATCTATTCTGCAGGCAATAAAAATATTTTCTGAAGCACGCCCTCCAGGAATCTACAAACCTGACTATATTGATGCATTATACACATTTTATCATGAAAAAAAGCCTGAAATGGTGGTTTGTCCTCCTACTCCGGAGTGGAAGAGATCTTCTGAATTTGATCTCAACGGTGAAGCAGTGCCAGATGATGACGATGATGGAGTACCAGGCCCTCCTTTGCATGTATGGATGATGCACAGTGAATTTTGATATTTTAGCTGCTACTATTATCTTCTACTATGTGAATGGTTTGTTGAAATAGACAAGGGAATAACAATGGTCTAGAACAATCATGGCATTTCTTAAAATTTGTTAGCCTCTTTCCTTTCCAAATTTAATGCAACATAATGTGCTTCGTAGAAGTGAAAATGGACTGGTGGAAAATGGCCTGGGAAAAATGCCAATGTATTTGGACACCATATAATTCTAGATACATTGCTATTTTCCAACTCCCCAGCTTCATTCCTACCAAGCACACCCTTAGTTGTTTCTTAGGTGCAATTTTTTAAGAGGCAAACTGGAAATGCCTTGAAGCTGTGGGCCAGAAAGCACGCGGCGTACCCTTTTTGATGACTTGTCAATGAGAGTGCTCAGCCGTGTGTAATGTTTTAAATATTGAATTCTTTCCAATGCCCTCAGGAGAACCATGAGACAGATGCAAGGATGACAAATGATGATGTCTTGGGAGATGAGATACCTAATGATCAGCAAGATGCGTTGCGGCAGTTCTGTTATCAATCACTAAAATTGGGTGTTGGGGTAAGCCTTTTAAATGGTTTCTTCATGTCATATTGCAGGTCTATTGTGTTTCTGATTTTGAGTGCTGGGATAGCTCATTATATGTTTCCAAAATGTGTTATTCTATTGGTATCTTTTGTTTTAGAGATTGTGCGTTTCTTTTTGTTAGAAAATGGTATTCAGGGTGTTGTCATTCTTGGTTACTTTACTGGTCCTTTGATATATGCTCATATTTGTTTTAGTCATTCACGCCAAGCATGGTATTCAGGGTGTTGTCATTCCTGGTTACTTTACTGGTCCTTTGATATATGCTCATATTTGTTTTAGTCATTCACGCCAAGCATGGTTACTAATTCACATGACTTGTAAATTTCTAAGGACTTGTGTGTTACTGATTCAAGGGTCAGTAGGACATTTTCATATGAAACATGTGTAATATTAGTGTCTGAATTCTGAAAGCTAATTCTAAATTTCAAGATGCCTCTTTTGTTCTGTAAATTTTTCATTCTCTATGCAGGGTAACAATTTTTGAAATGGGCATTTATGAATTTTTATGTCCATGAAATAGATCAGATACCCTATATTCTTATATGTGTTGTGTTTGGTAACATTTGTGTAAGTCTTAGCTACAGTTTACGTAGATTCTTGTTTAATGATTTTATGGTTGTCATAGCTATTTTACAAAAATGTGTAGGCTAGAGGACACACACAATTTCCAGGGTCACACCCAGTTTCTCTTGACAGGTACGACTTCTCTAAATCATTCACATTTTTTTTGATAAATTATTCTCTATCTAGCATTAAGATAGAGCTACTAGTCCTGTAGCTACTACACTTTTTATTTGTTTGTGCTGTTTTGCTCTGGCTTATCAAATGATTGAAGATTGATCATGGTGGTTAGATTTGGGAGGCTTACGTGCCATTTCTTTTTGTCCCCCGTCTTAGGGCGGGCCTATTTGGGAGCTGCTTCTGACCTCAGAAGCAGTTTTTATTTTTTAGAGCACTTTTGGGTAATATTACTGTTTGGCAACAACTTTTTATTTAAAGTGCTTTTTCGAAAGAGATAAAAGCAGAAAAGCTACTATTTTGAGAAGTTAGTTTTGTCTGCTTTTGAAAAAAAAAGCAGTTTTCAATAGAAGAGAGAGAAGGGAATATGGACAAATATACCCCTGCACTTTTTATCGATTTTCATTAATGTCCATCCCATGTATAATTTTCTCCATTTTTGTTAATTTTAATAAAATTATAATAAAAATTTTTATTTTAAAATTTATATTTATAAAAAGAATAAAAATAAATGATTAATAATATATTTTATAATTTTAAATTTAATTTTAACAAAAAAATTAAAAATTAAAATTTATGATAAAGTATTTTTTTAATCTAAACACTATTAAAAATATTTTTACATACAATTTTCAGTAATTTTACCTGTACAAAAGTGCTTTTATATTTTTAAATCCAAACGCAATAAATATGCTTTTTACAATAAAATCACTTTTTCATAATTACATTCGAACACCAAATACATGCTTTTTTAATATTAGCACTTTTATTTGAAGCACCTATTAAAAAGCACAAATCCATCCAAACACCCCCTTACTTAATGTCTATGAAATGACCGATGCTTGTCAATGAGGATAAATCCTAAACTTTTTCTGCCCACCAAAACTTCAAGAAACCTTTATTTATGGCCTGGCATTTATCTTCTAGTTGGGAGTTTCAATATTGCTAACTAGTCTTGTGTCCTTTTTCTTACTTGTATAAGAAAAGGTAACGGAGTGGTTTTTTAAATGCCTCTTTAGTCTACCAGAGAATCATAGTCCTCATGTCCATAGGTATCATTTGCCTGCATTTGTTACGGTCTTTATAACTGTAACTACAAACCATTGCTCCAAAAGCCAGATCTCATAAAACTACATCAGATTCTAATCCCCTTAACTTTAAATCTGGGCCATTTTATGGTATTTCTTTCCTTGCTATTATATTTTTCTGGTTTTAGGGGGTGTGGGTGGGAAGGAGTCTATCATTTGTATTCACCCAAACTAAATCAGAGTCCATATAGGAAGTTTGGAGAGTTTATATGGATGTGAACTTGTCACCAAATTCTGATTGCGTCCCAATTAATTAGAATTGTTTTCCATACTTGCTGTACTGAAAACTAAATCTCTCTTCCAAATTTCATTCCGATGCATTTTGTAATTTATCCATACACTTCCGTATTCTGTGTATCTAGTATTTGTATTGGTTGACTATGAGAGTTACTTTCAAGATTTTGTTCCTTAGTGATTCTTGCCTGTTTATTATACAGGGATAATTTGCAGTTGTTACGGCAGCGTTATTATTATGCAACATGGAAAGCTGATGGAACGCGATATATGATGCTGATAACTATGGATGGATGTTACTTGATTGATAGAAGTTTCAATTTTCGAAGGGTCCAAATGAGGTTTCCTTGCAGAGGCACAAATGATGTATGTGTGCAACTTTAAATGGGAAGTTACTGTTAATGGTTGTTGGAGCTGTTTTAACTTAATGATGCACAAGCTGACATTTTTTTAAAAATTTTTTTTGGCTTCCAAGGTTTTGGCTGAGAAGAACCACCACTACACATTACTTGATGGGGAGATGATTATTGATACATTGCCAGATTCGCAGAAGCAGGAAAGGAGATACCTTATATATGATCTGATAGCAATTAACCAAGTATCAGTAATAGAGGTTTGATTTATAAGTAATTGCCAAAAAAATGAGGGATGTTCTTTTTTTGATATTGGTTCATGCTTTAGGGAGAGAATCATTTTGGGTTGGCTTTACCCTTAGTCTGTGATATACTTTTGAAGGATACTAAAATTGCAGTGCAACTCAACTCCTTTTGATTTCTAGATCTTGTGATTGACTATATAATTTCTCAACCATTGTCAATTGAGAGCCAACAGATGGATTCTCATTAATGTACCCTGAGATTGTCTTGCTCCCTTATTGTCATAGGCACATCACTTTCTGCTGTGTTGCTAGGTTGTTTGGTCTAGCAATTACTTCTCTAGCAGCTTCAAGATCAATATGCTTGATGTCATTCCCCTTCCCCCCTTTTAGTTGGATATCTTTTATCTTAAAATTTTGCGTGGGGGTTATGTGATGAAGAGAGATAAAAGAGAGTTAAATAAAGTATCACTTTATATTTTTCCTTTGTCATTTTTATTTCATGTTTCTTTGTTTACAATTCAACATGCTTGTCAATGAATCTCTCCTTGTTGGTTTAAAAGTTTTTAAGATATGAAATCAGGGATTCAGAACAGACATTTTTTTAGGAAATGTATAGTTTTGTCAACACTCCCCCCACTCGCCTGTCCAAAATAATTTTTAGATTTGAGGCCTTGACTTTTCATTACAATTGGTATTGAAAGAAGCCTATGGAGCTCTGTTGATTTCAAGATGAATTTATGGTTGCATAAACTAACAATCCACAATATATGCTATTTTTTTACATTTTTTGTCCTAAATTGTTGCATGCCTCCTAACATAAAGAGAAAATCATCTTCAATTCTGGTGACTAAGCCATTATATTCTTAGGGTTCTTACACCTGAGGAATATTTTGTCTGAGATTTGTTTGCTAGGGCTTCTCTGGTTCCTTTTGGGTTTGTCACCTATAAGTAGTCTTGAAGTCCAATTTGTTGTTTGTGTTGTAGTAGAAGAAAGAGCAGGTATCTTCATTTTAAATCTCCTTGATTCATTGTCAAGAAGCTTCATTAGATGAGATAGTCAATATGGCGCTGTGGTGAATATTTCAGTCTCATTCTCCTAATATATGCTGGTGGAGTGTTATTAAGTAGTTTTTATGTTGATTATCACATTGATCATAACACCAGTATGTTTGAATAGTTTTTCGTCTAATATAATTTGTATCCTCTATAATCTGTTTATTGCTTTTTCGATTTTTTTTTTGTAAATGCTTTATGGATTCTTTGATTCAAAGTGTGCCTATCAGTGTATGATTAATAGCTTAAACTTGGTGCAGCGACCTTTCTATGAAAGGTGGAAGATGCTTGAGAAAGAAGTGATTGAACCTAGGAATCAGGAACGACATAATATATATCAGAGCAGAAATCCTTACTATAGATATGACCTGGAACCATTCAGGGTATGCATCTCTAACCTTAAATTGAGCATGGCTTAAGCTTCGTTTCATTTTCTTTTTCCTATTGATATGCTTGAAATGTTTATCAGGTGAGGAGGAAAGACTTTTGGTTGCTCTCTACTGTCACTAAACTCTTAAAAGAATTCATTCCGAGACTCTCGCATGCAGCTGATGGCCTCATATTTCAGGTGGTTTTGGATCATTGTCGGAGTACTCTGGTGTCGTTGCCCCCTTCCTCCAACTTATGAGATTATCTCATCTGACATTGAATAATTCGTTTCTGAATTAATGCCTAGAAAGTGACTTTTTAATCATTGTGTAGTATGTAGCCTTTTAAAATATTTGCTTTTTATTCAATTGACTGTCTCTCACTTTAGGAAATACTGCAATGTATTCTGCATGTGAACATCTTCATGGTTTACATAGTGAACCTGGATTGTTTCCCTTTTCTTTTATTCCTGTTATTAGATTGAATGGAGGTTGTTACTGACAATTTTAATTTCCAGGGTTGGGATGATCCTTATGTACCACGCACTCATGAAGGCCTCTTAAAGTGGAAATATCCTGAGATGAATTCAGTTGATTTCCTCTTCGAGGTTGTATCATCAACATATGATGTTGGGATATTGCTTTTGATATCTCATTCTTTAAGTTCCTTGGTCATGTCCAGTTTGCAGCCCTCTAATTTCTAGCTGCTTTTGTGGACAGATTGATGATGATTGTCAGCTACTTATTCTCTATGATCGAGGAAAGAAGAAACCCATGGAAGGGAATAGGGTTGCATTCAGAGGTCGGGCAGATCTTTATTTCCTTATATATGTCTAACTCTTTCTGTTGTGATGACATTATCTGCATTCATACTGTTGTTGTTGAATTGAAAATCTACTAACCTGAATGCATCGGTTGGGTTGTAAGAAAAAACTGTTACAGATGAAACAGAAAATGGTCTAGTCATGGCTTTATTTGTTTCTCAGTGTGGCACATGGTCATATGCCATATAGTGTCCAGATTGACTGTTTTCATACCTTAATAATCAATTTCTAGCACCCACTATGAAAAATGGGTAGGAGAAATGTACAGTAGCTATCGATTTTCTGGGATAATGCTATCCATTGCATGATTTTTTCATGTATATGTTGTTACGTATCCTTCTAGCCTATGCCTGATTTTTACTTCTCAATTGCCTTCGTTGCAATGGCTTACTGAAAATTAAATATCTGCAGATGGTTCAGATCCGTCTTTTTATTCTGGAAAGATCATAGAGTGTCGTTGGGATTCTAATGAACAGGAATGGGTATGCATGCGAGTGAGGACAGATAAAACAACTCCAAATGAGTTTAATACTTATAAGAAGGTGCTATGCCAACCTTTGGTTTTTTCTTCCCTCTTGTCTCTCAATCTGTACTAGACTTATCCACTTTCTTAATTCATTACAGGTGATGCGGAGTATAAAAGACAATATTACACATGATGTTTTGTTGAATGAGATATACGAGATTATTCGCCTTCCCATGTATGCTGACAGGATAAGAATGGATAGTAAAGCAATGGCACGTCGAAGGTGATTAGTTGTTAGACTGGGAACTCCTACAGCAACTTTATCACCGGTGGGAGAATCACATGTTGGGAGAGTTCTCCATCAGGTGAAAACAAAATTAACTCCATCCACTGATGCCTGCGACTGGGATTTATTTAATATTGTACCTGGATTTGGCTATATATGTAGCCATCATCCAAAGTTTCCTCATATTATGTAATTAGCTAGGCCTTTCGGTAGTCTTATTGGGGTTGCTGTTGAGTTGTATCATCCAGTTGTTAACCGTTCAACATAGCCTGAAACATCCTATGGTTGTCCAGATCAAAAGAGTTAGGTTTAGGATCACAATGTATATTATTTTATCATTTTTCTTAAATGTAGTGAATATAAGGTGTTCAAGGGTTAGCTGTTCTTATAGTCAAGCGCCATACACTTAATTTTCCCTGTATGTGAATATCAATTTGAGAAGTAGAAACAAGCCTTCCATTCTCTTCATTTTTTTTCTCATGGTTTGTTGACTTCCAATGTCTTTTGGACGGTGAAGTAGAATGTTATTATATTGTTTGATGGTGGCTTTCAAGTGTAGCAAATGGATCTGGTCAGGAACATGATTGGTTATGTTTTTAAAATTATAGTTGTTCATTTACTTTTGAATCGTTATTATGAGTAATTTTATTTTATTTATATAAAAACATAATTAAATTTTATTTACATGTAAACCAAATAAATATGTATCATATTTGTGTAAAAATAAATAAACGGCTATAATGCATTACATGATTAGTTATGTTGTTCTTTCAACATGATTAGATTTGGATCTTCAAGTGTAAGGGATTATGTTAGCAATGAGATTAACAAACCTTATTTCTCAATACTAAGAAGCAACTCTTGATGACTCCCCACTTCAAAGGGGAGTATTTGAAGGCTGAGGAAGGAAGCAATCTGTCTCAAAATGTTTGGTAGAGATGAAAATGAGTAGGGTTAAGAAAAGTGGAAGAGGAAAAGAACCAATGCATCCCTATCTTGTGGAATTAGGGTTATGAACTCATGGTAAAATAAATTTAGCGTTGGGCTGGGGTAAATAATTTAAATATTTTTATATTTATTGTGTTTTTAAAATTAAATAATTAAAATATTGTTATATTTATTAGACTTTTTTACAACACTTTTTAGAAAGAATATTATTTTTTTGGTCCAACAAAAAATGTGAAACTTGTTAACTTTATATATATATACACAAATTTTACATACCATATATGTATATGTATACTTAAAACCTAATTTCATATTTTTTAAATAAGTAATAAAGTAATTTATATTAACCTCCCCTAAGTTTTTGAAACCCACCTTCACATGCTTTCTAATTTTAATTTTATTAATTTTATATTAATAAAATTGTTATCAAGGCGTACACTAGATGTATTTTTTCTCCTAAAAGTTTTTAATGACATTATTTAATGCACTATAAATAATAAAAAGTCTAGTTAATGTTATTGAAAACCTTATAATAAAGAAAATTAATGTAAGTATTTTAAATTTAAAGGAGATGTAAGTATAGGTTTTACAAATTTTAGAGAATGTTTGAGTATAAATCGAAATTGGTTTGGATGTGAATGTTAAAATCTTTAAGGGAGATAACTATAATTTACTCAAAATAATATTGGTTGGGCTTAAGCTTGTTTTCATCATTAAGGCTCTACCTTGAAGTTTACAACTCTATTTAAACGTTAAAATGGGTTAGGCCTGCTTGTTTAACCTACCAAAAAGGTGGATTGGGTTACATTTTATGCAGCCCATTTCAATCGGGTCATGTTCGACCTGGAGTGTGTAACCTGCGAGTTATACAGGTTTAGCTGGACCAACTCTTTTTTTTTTACTTGTTGGATGTTGGTGTTTGGACAGTCCAAAACCATAATCCCACGCCATTTCTATTTTTTGGTTTAGTAATATTTTTTTCTCTTAATTTATTAAAATTATAATTTTGATTCATTAGTTTTATCTTAAATAATATAATTTCATAATTTTATCAAAATTATAGTTTTAGTCTCTCAGTTATTTTTTCATTCATTTTTAACAGCCATTATTAATGTAATAACAAAAAAGTCTCGTAAATATAAAAAATTTATATGTTTTAAAATAAATTTACCTTTTTAGCCTTCATATTAAATTGGATGACACATTAGCATTCACAAAATTTTTATTTTTTCTCTCTCAGGAGGTTAAGAAAATAAAATTATTTGGTGACGTATAAATTTTTTATGTTTAAATAATTTTTTATTGTCAACGTCAATAACAACCACTAATAAATAGATGAAAAGTTAATTGATAGATTAAAACTATAACTTTAATATACGGGACTAAAACACAACTTTGCCAACTAAGAGACTAAAAATGCAATTTACCCTCTTTTTTCATTCATAATTTTTTGGGACTAATTTCCTAAAGCTAAAAACCTCTATTTCTCTGATATTCTTTTTTATCAACATATAAAAATATTTATTTAGGGAATGAATAACATTATGTAGTTGATTTTTTCAAAAAAAATGAATTGAAAGAATAATGATATGGATAATGGATAGGACAAAAAAGTAGCAATTCTTTCTCAAAATGGTATATATTTTTATGAAATGAAAGAATATCAATTAAATTTTTTTAAAAATAAATAAAATATTTTAAATTAGAATTTTTTTCTTTTTTAAAATATTTGAAGCCCACTTTAGGTAACTCTGGTTAAAAGTATCTGAGTTAGCTCATTCTGCTCTAATTTTATATTTGAGGTACAAATTATTTTTTTTAAATTGGGTTTAATCAATACATTTTATTTTTTATCCAAACTTATTATTTTAATTACATTCTCACTCTTTTATTTTTTAAAAATATTTTACAAAAATAAAAACAAAAATAAAATGAGACAAGCCCGTTTCTAAGTTCTTACAGCGAAGCGAAGGCAAAGTTCTTGCGGCTTAATTGGCCCCACCGTACCGCCAGTGGGCGTGGAATTGGCTAATTGAGCTCGGACGTGAGAGCTGCAGTGAACTCTAAACAATACAAGCGTTTATTATAGACTCTGGAAGCAGTATTATTCACTTTGCATATCTGACACAGATCCCATAGGTAAAATTCTAGGGTTTATTATAGACTCTCTATAATTCTCCTATGGGACAAGAATATTGATTGCATCGCTCAAGCAGTTTCATTTGATCTTTTGATTATTCACCTATTAGAACTGGTATTTGGAAATTTTTGAGAAAAACGAGTTAGGTCCTATGAAATCGTCGGTGACCAAGGTTTTTGTGCTTTGTTTGATTCTTGGTACTTGCTTGAGTTTTGTTCTCGGCGAGGAGTCCAAGAAGAACGCATTTCGGGAGCGAGAAGCCACTGATGATTCCCTCGGATATCCCGAAATGTAAGACCATGTCCTGCTTTTGATTCACATTGTTTATTAATTACATATAAGTTGCAGTTTCAGGGGTCTACATTCTATACCATTTTCTATTCAATTTTGTGATTTATATACTTGGTTTTCTTTAATATTCTGTCTCCCTTCCTTTCTAATTCGTTTTTTATATCTATGGTTAGAGATGAGGATGCTTTGGTAAATACACAGTGCCCAAAGAATTTGGAGCTAAGATGGCAAACAGAAGTTAGCTCCAGTATATATGCTACCCCCTTGATTGCTGATATTAACAGGTAAATTGTTGTTAGCTCTTCTTATCTAGTGTATTATTTACGTTAGCCCCTGTGGCTTTCATTTTGTGTTATATTTGTAATACATTTCTGCATTGATCTGATTCTGGTATGGGTAGACTGTTTTACTTCATATTAGTCTGGATTGTCTTGGACCTGTGTTCGCAGCTTAATCTTTCACTTTAATTGAACCAAATATGTGCCTTTTGCTTTACAGTGATGGCAAGCTTGATATAGTGGTTCCTTCTTTTGTTCACTACCTTGAAGTTTTAGAAGGTTCTGATGGTGACAAAATGCCAGGTAAAAAATCATGGGATACTTTATTATTATGATAATGATATGCTTTGTGTTTTCTTTTTTATTTTATTTATGGATTTAGTCTTGCTGAGCTTACTGGATGTAACACTGATGAGGCCCCATGATTTATGCTTTCCCGTATACTATGATGTAAATAAACTAGTATTGATTCTATTTGATAATTTGGAAGCAAACTCAAGATTAAAGGGACTTTAGACCAAGACTAAAATTGAGTCTACAGATTTAAAGTTTAGCAAGCATAAGAAACGGAAGAGACGATTAGGTGTTAAGTTCATGGGGGTAAAACATACTAAAAAATGTTTTATCACAAAAGAGAAGTAAACGATGCCAAAGCTTTCCTTGGAAATGCTGAGACTCTTCAAAAGATGCTATGCAAAAGCTACCATAATACTGATTAGTAAAATTCCTGTAAAAATTGTGGGTAGCAGAATTGATTGATAATATATTTGGTAAGCATTTTTTTATCAAAATAGTGGTCAGCATTATTGTAAAGTATGATATTGATATCAATAAACTTTCTATTAATTATGCTGTTAGAATTTGGAGTCTAGTCCTAGTCTTAGTAGGATCTAGAATTTTCTAATAATACCAACTACTTGATAAAAAATCAACAAATAGTACCTTAAGGCCTAAAATATCAATGGCTAACAATATTGCCAAAATACTCTTGTTACTGGAAATAAAGAAAATAATACCAAAGACATAATTAGGCCAACAACTCATTCCAAAACAATGACCCAAAATAACATGAAACTTGAGCCCAATTACTGTCTTTTGTCAGCATGTAACAAGATTGCTAAAATACCCTAGGTAATGGAATCAATAGATGTAATACCAAATACATGATAAAAAGCCAATAATTCATTCCATAATAAGACCTAAAATAACATGAAACTTCAATGTAATTACAGCCTTTTTCCAATGTCTAACAAGGTTGCCAATATACCCTTGGATATAAACTAACATGTTTTAATCTATGAAGTTCCAAACACTAGTAACTTATCAATAAGGTCTATCAAATAAACTAACATGTTTTGATCTATGATGTTCCAAACACTAGTAACTTATCAATAAGGTCTATCAATCTCCAAGGCAGATTAAGGAATGATATGAAATTTTATGGTTATGAAAGAGTTGGTGGGGAGTGTATCCATAGTAGAACTGAATACTGAAGAGAATTGCCTTGTATCCACTAAAGATTTTTGTAACTGACTACAAATGCTTTGGAACAAGGCTTGCCATGATTCTTCTTGTGTGTTTCCTGATGTTTTGAGTTGCAAAAATAATCTCTTCAGTACTTTCTGAATGGTTTCTTAGGTTGGCCTGCTTTCCACCAATCAACTGTGCATGCTAGTCCTCTTCTATATGACATAGACAAGGATGGGGTGAGAGAAATAGCTTTGGCAACGTTTAATGGCGAAGTGCTGTTTTTCAGGTGACTTATTTTCCAATTTATGTCCACTTATCAATTGCTTGAGGTATTTATGATAAGGTTTTAATAACCTATCATTTTTAGGGTTTCCGGCTATATGATGTCAGATAAGCTGGAGGTACCACGTATTAAAGTGCGCAAGGATTGGTATGTGGGTTTAGATTCTGAACCTGTGGACCGTTCCCATCCAGATGTTCATGATGACCAACTTGTCCAAGAAGCAACTATTGTTAAATCTATGTCTCGTAAGTTTTTACTATGTTCAGATTGTTAATGTGCATGGGTTAGAGCTCCCCGGTATTTGATTATCTACATAATAGGGCCATTTCGGTCATAGGGCTCAACCATTGTATGGAATTTTGGGCTTTCTATGATTCTGAACTGTGCATTTGTTACAAAATTAATTTCATCTGTGAGTAAATGATTCACCTTTCAGAAACAATCAGTGGTAGACACGAGCTCAACTCTTCAGCTACCATATCAACAGAAAGTCACCTTGGTGCAGCAAATGTGTCCAATCCAGAGCCTGAAAAGAAAATAAATGGAAGTCACATAGAAGAGAAAATTAAGATGCCTACAAATGCTGATAATTCCTCTGTGAATGCTGGGTCTGTGGAAACTGTTAATGCAGATAATAAAACCAGCAGTGGGAGACGCCTTCTGGATGATAACTCAAAAGGAGCAGAGAAAGGTGGTTCTGAATCCAAAGATAGTAATAATGATAGTCTTCATACTGCAACTGTGGAAAATGCTGAAGGCTTGGAAGCAGATGCTGATTCGTCATTTGAGTTATTCCGCAATAGTGATGAGCTGGCTGATGAGTATAATTATGATTATGATGATTATGTTAATGAATCAATGTGGGGTGATGAAGAATGGACTGAGGTGAAACATGAGAAATTGGAGGACTATGTGAATATTGACTCACACATCTTGTGCACTCCTGTGAGTTCCAATTTTACCTTTTTATTTATGTTTAAATTATTAATTCTGTGAATCCAATACTATAAACAAATTTTCTTGTCTTTGCTAGGTCATAGCAGATATTGACAATGACGGTGTATCAGAAATGGTTGTTGCTGTTTCTTATTTCTTTGACCATGAGTGAGTCCCTCTCTAACTTCTATTTTCAATTATACTTTTGTTTGCTTACTTTCATTATGAAAATTATGTGTTTGGAATTTATATTTGTAAAAAAATCTATAACAATAATGTTTAGTTTTTCCATTTTCATTCAAGCATGTGCATCCTGGTTAGAGAATCTATAACAATCTTTATTATATAGGATGGCGAATGCCATCATAGTAGTACCAGAGTAGGTTATCGGTCCTTTCTTGGTGTAAAATACTATTTATGAAGGCAACATCTTTCGGCACATAATAGGCCCCACATGTGTATTAGCATGAAATTAAGGTTACTGTAGTATTGTTGTATTCTGACTTAGTGGCATTGTTGTAATTATGTATAGTGTTTAGGGTTCTTTTGTATAGTTGTA